>PVHY01011000.1:0-49643 GCA_004024945.1 Uropsilus gracilis | reverse complement strand
TGGAAATAAAAAGACTCATATTAGCAGAAATAAGTCAAAAAGAAAAAGAAAAGTACAGGATGGTCTCACTTATATGATGGATATAGGGAAAAACAAACAAACAAATAAGAAAAAATGAAAACAACCAATGAGACTGAACCATGGAGTGAGAGAGGAAGAGGGGGTAGAAGGTGAGGGAGGTGAAGAGCACAAAAGATCAGGATAGTTAACAAATGTTAGTGAATTGGAAAAGCCCCAGGGTAAAACAAACAAACAAACAAACAAACAAAATTTACCAGATATCATAAGAGAACAATGGGCCAAAAAACCAACAACTGAACATCAACTTAACCAACCAATAAATCACAGAAAAATGGGAGATGGAGTGACTGGATGGGGGATATGGAGGGGGGATACGGAGGGAGGAGGAGGGATCGATTAATGCACAATTGTTACAAATCAATAAAGTGAATTAAAAAACATAAACATGTTATTAAATAGAATATGCAAATGATTTTTTCTTTGCATATCCATCTCTGCATCTATATATCTACCTACAGCTCTTTCACTGCTTCTGAGAGTAGGCTAGAGAATAGCACAATACCATATATGCGTATTTGTACCTACTTACAAATTTGTAAAATTACCTGAGTTTTTTAGCATAAATACAGAGGAGTATAATTTCTATATTAAAATTACAAGCTACTTGTAGTCATGGATACATGCTGTTACATTGCAACAGTATTCAATAATGCTCATTCAAACTTGAAAAATCTCAACATTAATAGAAAATGTTAATTTGATTAGATAAACTTGGAATTGTTTTAATCGTTATCAGTGAAATCAAACACTTATACACTTATGGTTACTGGTTTTGTGGTAAAACTTTGTCTCCAATAAAATTGAGCTTTTTTTTGCTTATTTTAAAATTTAAAAGGAGTATGCTTCTAAAGTCTGAACACTACCATTCTTCCATTCTTTTTCTTTTTAGAAAAATTATTTTTTATATTTGTATTGAGGTATTACATACATAGAATATGAACACTTTCTCAAATACTGAATTATTTGTGTTGTACATGAGAAGTATACAATGTTATATGTCATTTATACTTCAATAAATGTATCTTTTCAAAAATGTAAGAAAAAAATAAAAATGATAAGAAGTAAACACAGAAAATGTGTCCAACCAGTAATGTCCAATCATTATTTATAAGAAAAATGCTCATTAAATTATAATGAGAATATAACCTATTTCACTTAGCAGAATAGGCAAAATGAAAAAAAAATAGCAATCACAAATTATGGTAGGGAAACAAAGAAATTGATCATTCACATAGAATTTTAAAATACTACAGATAGATAGGTAGAATAGATAGATAGAATAGATAGATAGGTAAAATACTACAGATAGATAGGTAGAATTTTAAAATACTACAGATGCCTTAGAAATGCTTTGGCAGTTCTTTTCAAAAATATGAATTTAACATACAAGTTAGAAATTGTACTCTTGGGCATTTAGTCTAGAGAAATGAAGACATGCTTTAAGTAGAAATGTATATGAATGTCTATATCAGTTTTATGTATAACATAAAAAAAAACTCTACCCCAATGCCTTTCAGTGGATGAATGATTAAATAAATTGTGCTATATTCACATCATGGAATACTACTCAGAACTAAAAAGGAACAAGCTGTTATAGTACATGACTTGAATGAAATTTAGGAAATTATGCTGAATAAAATGGTGCATCTCAAAAGATGTATACTGTCTGATTCCACTAGCAAACTAGTAAATTTCCCAGGGGTTAAAGATAAGAGAGACAGAGGCTATCAAGGGCTAGTACAAGGCAGTTTTGTGTAATATAATAGTTGTGAATCCTGATAGTGATAGTAGTTGTGTAGCTGCACAGTAACTGCATTGGTCTATGTACAAAAAGAGTGCATTTGTAAACTGTGACATTTGAGTGAGTTTTTTCAATTGCACTCATTTCATTATCTTGTTTTTAATATTCTAGCATAATGTGTGTGAAAATGGAGAGAGACTGAAGAAAGGATTTACATGATCTCTGAGAAGTAAACTTTTGTCAGTCAATAACTGTTTCAAAATTAAAATTTTACAAACTACATAGGGTGACAATGCAGTGTACTATGTATGGCTCAAAGAATTTTCATGCATTCTCTTTCCATGTAACCATGGTTCAGGTAGAGAAACAGAACAATTCCAACACCATACAATATTTTCCCGTCCCTTAATCCATTAATACATATTTATTCAGATTTATATCACTACCTGGCTTCCGTTACAATGGATGTTTCTTCTGATTCTGGAATTTTAAGATGGTATATATTTTAAGATATGAGTATATTCAGAGGTATTTATTCGTGTATCTTATATTCAGCCATGTCAGTGGATCTAGCAGCCATCGTTCCTTCCTGTTGCTGTGTGATTCTATTGTGTAAATATGCCACATATTTTTTATTTTGCTATTAATGGATATTTGGGTTACCTTCTAATCTGTGATCATTTTGATTAATAATGTTTTTAAATATTTCTTGCATGTGTGTTTTGGGATATTTTGAGGTACACACAGTAACTCCTGGGAATGTGCCCAGAAGTAAAATTGCTAAAGATAAAGCCAAACAATTTGGCTCAATTACACATACAATTTGGTGTGAAAGACCCAATTGTTTTACAGCTTTGCTAGCAAATAAAATCTGCCTATAACCTCTGTGTTACAAAAAGTAGTGAGGAAAAGCTGTGAATTAAGTAAGCATAGCAAAGAGTAGTAAAGTGTCTTTATTTAGAAAGTACAGTATAGACTTATAGACATGTATAGACTTATAGACATGAACAAATATCCATTTGAAATTTCATGATTCTAATTTCAAAGGAAAATGAGTACTCTTAATTGTGCTATTTTCTTCATCATAATTCATCTACATAGATGTTGACATGTTGAATTTAACCAAGGTGTTTTGGGAAAAGTAAATAGATTAGAGTCATCTGAAATCACTTAGCACCTTGCAGTAAGGAATTTTGTCATGGTGACAATAAAGGAGAGATGATGCATCCTTCCAAAAGTGGTGATTGTTGCATTTTGGAATAGTATATACTTACTATTTTTAAAAACTTCAACATTTCTTTTGCATCTTTTAGATATTTTTAAAATTAATTCATTTGTTTTTCCTTTAGGACTTTTTAATATATCTTTTAGAAAGTGTGAAAATTCATCATCTCTTATAAGGAACTGCTTTTGACAATCATGGCAGATAAATTACAGTAATACATCATTGTTTGTGCATTAGTATATCCAATTTTAATTTTCATGTTGTTTACACTTTCATTCAGCTAAGCTTATTGATAGTCTCTTTAGAACTATACATAAAGTTTACATACTCTATAGTACATTCAGTAATTCTCTCTCAACACTTTTAAAAATATGACTATGTTCTTAGCACATTTCTGTCTGGTTAAGTCTGTTCTTGATGCTGCCATTTTGGAGGTTTCACCAAGCCCAGACTCCAGCATGTCATTGTATTTTCACAGTCTATCAGTAGGTTTAGCCAAACGATGTCTTTCCTGAGATCAAGATTGCAAATTACTTTTATTGACAAAGATATCTCAAAGTAGTTCTGGATTTTACAGAACATCAATGAAGGTTTTATCATCATCTTGATCTTTCATCATCTTTTTGCAAACAAACTTGATGTCATCCGTGCATACATGTTTGTGTTCATAGCTGTGCACATATGAGTTTGTTGATTGGGTCATCCATTTTAATAACATCATTTGAATCTTATTATATAGAAATTTTGGCCAAGAACCTTGGCTAGAGTATGTTTAAATTATTTTATCATGTTCCACTTCTCTCTCTCACACACACACTCATATATAACTTTAGAACTTGTACTACACAAGTTGAATTTTTCCAACAAAGATATTTTGAGTAATGACTGCTATTTAAAAAAATCTTCAAAATGTTTTTATACCATGATAATTTAAAGTATAATATGGTCTTCAGTGTTTGAATAGATCTTTTCATGGTATTGGAGGCAATATGATTGCTAGTGGTTTTAACCATTGCTTGATTTAAAACAACCCATATTTCAATCTGCTTATGTTACAGGATTTTGCAGGTAGTTGGAATGACTGTGCAAATTAAAAATATCATAATAGCTTAGATTTTCTTTATATATTTTATAAAATTATGTTAATGTTGCTACAATTTTGCTTTCATTGACATATTTATGATAGTAACTTTTATAAAGAGAAAATGTTCTAGTCTATTTCAAGGTACTAGTTATAAGGAGAGTCACATTTCAAATCCCTAATAATTTCAAAAGCACAAACATTATCTTAATATTATGTTGGGAGAACTTGTCCAGGGGTGAGTAAGTTGCTACCCAATCTGTAGCTCCCTTTATATGTATCTTCTGGTCTGATATTTTAAGAATTTATTTTGAGGAAAGGACATCTTCTAAGACAAGATTGATACTGAATTTCTATTCTATTCTGCTCTTTCTATTCTATTCTATTCTTAGCATCTATATCACTTAAAATGTAATTGGTTGCAAAAATCAGAAGTCAATTCTGATCATTAAGAATAATAATTATTAAAAGAATAGTAGGATCATAGCATGAATGGAGTCTGGGAACCAGGCTTAGCAGTAGGAGAGTAACTTAGAGTCAAAAAGCAAGAAGCGCTACTGTGTAGCAGGAGCAGTAAGGCTGGAACTTCTGTTAGAGTCTCTACAGATTCCACTGCAGTCCAGAAGAGGATTCATTCCTATTTATCCTCATCCTCAGTGCCATTAACTAGAGCAACAAAGGGCTGGCAAGGACTTCTTTTTGTTCTGCCCTGACCAACAGCGTACATACTATTAGTGTACTGTGTATCAGGCCAAAGCAAAATGAAGCTCTTACCCTTCTGGTATTGCTATTAGAAAGCAGACCAATACCTTTCAACAATATGACACAGACAGGAAACTCCTCACAAATAGAAGGATAAAAGTTTACTAACAACAACAAAAAAAAGAAGCAAAAATTACAGAAGACCTTTCTCCATTAAAAAGTTAAATATCTATTCATACATATATGCACATAATCTATTTATATAAATTATATATACCTATATCCACGTGTATTTTTCACAACTGCGTATGTGTATGTCACACACATTTGAAATAATTTTTTCTAAAAGAAAAGAGATTCAAATGTATATTTCTAATAACCTCTTTCTCTTTTTCCTTTTTCAAAGCCATTAACATTTTTATGTAGAGAAAAAACATTCTGACTGACTATTGGTTTCACTGACCTTTTATGCAATAAAACATGTTAACTGTGTGACTAAAATATACATATTTTTCAGTGATCTTGTCTTCTAATATGTGAAAGGATGTACAATTGTTCTCATCACTTGTACCCCTAAACTGAAATTAAAGCTGCTTATTTTAATATGAAATAAATGAGCAATGCTGTCATAGGTGCTCTATGATGTGTGCATAAACCTGACACATTGTCTCGAGAAAACTCCATGACGTGCTTCCATCCACCTTCCTTCATCAGGGGTCTGAACATTCTGAGGAGACTGTGGACATGCTAACTGTTCCCAGCTGTGCCCTCATCTCTCCCTCCTTTCACTCAGCACCTTGCCAGGAAGAGGCTCTAGGACTTCCAGCAGCTCTACCCACAGGGGGTCGGGCTAATTAAATGTCTATTCTTTGTGTGTTTTCAAACTACACAATTTAAAATTCTGATGAAAAGTGGCATTTTTTTTCTAATTTTACATCTCAGGAGGGTAATCAGAATACCTTTTATAAAAGGTTTTGAAATGTGAATTAATTTGTAATTAGAAACAGAAACAAGGTAGAATAGAACATTATTAAGTTCAGGTATTAACTAGTAAGTAGATAATTACTCAGTAATAAACAGATAATCACAAAATATTGAAGATTGTCATGCTCCCTTCTTATGAGGACAGCTGCCATTTTTTCCCTTAGATTTAATAATATATATCTATATATTTAGAGACTTTATTGTTATATTTACCTTTTTGAAGACATTGCTAAAGCTCTATTTTTTACAGAGACTATCTGGATTACAGCAAACAGTTAAGAATAAAACATAAAAGTTATGTTACACTTGCTTCTGTGTACTGCTCTTAAATTCAGTTTCTCCATGACAGTGATTTGGAGTTCTTAATAAAGTAAGCTATATAATTTTAGATATCTTGGTGTTTCTTGACATTCATATTTTATATAAAGATATAAAAAGTAGATTTCAGGGTGAAAGAGTAACCCAATATATATGATAGATGCATATATATATATATATATATATATATATATATATATATATACACACACACACACACCCATTTAGACAGACAAGTGTATCTTGGATAAATCTAATACAGTATTTAAATAGCAATGTTTTTAAATGTTTGGAGATAGTGATTCAAAGAAAGCTCATTTTGGGAGCAATGTTTTCTTAAATCTTTCACAGTGTAGTCAATGTGACTTTAAAACAAAAGTGGAAAAATGCATATATTGATGTGATCTAGGTTTATCTTAGTTGTAATCGAAGACCTTTCCTTTCTCTTTGGAAATTTGGAGCCTTTGCTACACTGGGTTAGTGGAGGGAGTGAACACCTGTTTTTCATTTGAGTACTGACAGATCATCAAATATTAGTGGTTCTTGCTTAGTTCTTAACATTCTTTTCTGTGTTCCGATTTTATATTCTTTCTATGCTCTTCACTAGAAATTAATTTTTCAGCCCAGATGTCCAAACTTATTTTTACTTTAAGAAACAGTTGTTTCTTTACTTTCTTATTCTCATCTTGTCCCCTAATGTTTAGTTAAAATATTGTCATTTCTTTATTGTTCTGCTTTAGTGCATCGCTCACTGCCTGACACCATCAAATACAAGTCAGTTTACAGCAGCTACTCTTATCTACCAAGAAGAAAATTTTAAACAAAACTTATTATATGTAAGTGGAGGTGTTATTTCTTTGTTTTCATATTCCAGCTTCTCTTGACATTTACCTGACCTAGAAGAATATTTTATATCCCTTAAAGCAAAGAGAATATCAGAAAATAGCTCTAAGCATAGAACAACCAACTTTTATCCATTGTGGTAACAAAATGGAGAATACTCACTTTGCTGAAAAATGATCCACATCCCAAAGATTTTTGCAAATAAATATATTTATTTTTTTACTTGCTATCTTCCCAAGTTCCTGAAATTTTGTCAAAATGATTAACCAAAGGATGGGGAGAGTCTGTTTTTTTTAGATATATCAAACAACTATTTTTTTAATTTAGCACTATAGATATATCAAACAACTATTTTTTAATTTAATTTAACAACTATTTTTTAAATTTAATTTAATTATTTAATTTAATTTTTAATTTAATTTAGCATATATTACACACATATATGTCTATGTATGTATTTTACTCTTCGGCCCTCACTTGATTTTGTAATGGGTTGTTCAAGCTTTTTAATCTGAAATTGAATTTATAACGCTGCATATACACCATATCAATTCTGAGTCATATACAGTGTTGTAAACCAATGCTACCTCAATAAAAGGGATTTTTTTAAAAAATTACATGAATGTTTGGCCCCAGTAAAAGTAAATAAATAAGTACAATGAAAAAAAAAAACTACATGAATGATGTAATTTAGTCATGCTAGGATTAAAGAATTTAGTATTTTATACAGAAAATTTTTTCTTTCATTGAGGTAGCAGGTATACAACATTGTGTATGATCCAGAGGCTTAGGGTGATAGCAAGATGCATGTCTCCACACCACACCTACCACCAAGGTACCCATAGGCTTCCACCATAGTCTGTTGTTCTCCCTTGTAGTGCAGCCTGCTTGTTTGCAACACTAAGTGAAGGCCACAGGCATCCCAGTCTGGGCAGGTTATTTATTGGTTATTGGTTCTGGTGGTTACACAAAGACACACCAGGCAGGGAAGACCAGGGCCAGCACAGGGCCAGGGTAGGGCCAACGGGTCAGACAAGCTCTCAGTCCCCCAGAATCTTTACATTCTTATTCTGGGCTCTCTATGGCATTCTCTCATCCCATGTTCTTTTCTCTGTTCTCATACTAGGCTGCTGGTGCTCTTTTATCCTTTCCTCCCAGGTCCAGGTGAACCCACACATGGGCCAGGCATTCATGAGGAGGGCATAATACCACAGGTATTCATTGTAAAGGCCAATGGTGGAAGAATAAAAAGTCTGAAAAACTTATTTAACCTACACTCCTATCTGTCTTGTGGTCACAAATACCTCTTCCCCTCTTTGGTCCATGAACTTCTGAAGGATGACCTTTTCTTATTTGGCTGAGGTCCCAGTACCCAATGATGTTTCTGGCACAAACAAGAGCCAGAATGATTATGTGAATGGAGTAGGTCTTGAGTTTTACATTTTTATCTGTTTTAACTGATGCTCTCCAATTTTTTTATTATTGGCTGTTAAAGGCACCAGTGCTTTCAAAGCATCTCTTTAAATATGGCATGAATACACCTTTATCTTCTTAAAAAATCTTATAGTAATGCAGTCCAATAAAAATAAAAACTGTGTGCACTTTTAAATTTTCTAATATTCTCACAATTAAGAAAATTAATATATTTTATTGAGCTTAGCAAATACATAACATTTCCATTTCAATATATATTAAACCTATTGTAAATATATAAAAATATAAAATTGCTGATGAGACACTAATTTAAAAAATAAAAGATAAGTTTGTTTTCACTTGTTACAGTAACGAGAAAATTAATAGATTTGGCAAATTAATTTTGTTAGAGTAGGTTTGAGGAAAGATGGGATAATTCTCTCTAATTCAACATGTCATACTTTCTGAGTTCTTCCTTGGCATGTTCTAGTTGCTGTCCTTATTTCATCTAACTCTTTCCATATGACTTATAAGCACTGATTAACTTAGACTAGCAAGATCTCAAAATATTTCTCCATTAAAATTGCTTATTCTCCAATACTCTTTTGTGTACCACTAGAAATGAGTGCTAGGAATCTTCTCTTAATCCCAGGGCTTATCCATTAAAAATGTACCATAATTACATTAAAAATCAAAATATTCAAGAGATATTTTAAGATCATAAACCATGATACTTGGTTTAGTTAAGCATATTATCTCAATCAGCTAATAATATGAACTAATCAGTTGTGAAATGCAAAAATGTGATCTATAAAACCAATTGGATTTATTTTAATAAGCTTTATCTTGTCTCTAATTATTTTATTCAGTGACAGTACATTAATTAAGCTAATTAAACCTAATCTTCTTTGAATATAAAATGCAAATTTAAGCTCACACTCTTAAGTACACCATACATATCTTTCCTGTTAGAATTTATTAGAGATCAATTTGGGTATTCAATTTTTTTGTATTGATTTAACTGTCATGTTAAATTTACACAGCTGAATAAATAGTGGTCATTTTACTTGATAGTGTTACTTCCACAGAAGAAGGCATTTTCATTTCTCCAAGAAAGCACTGTATGACAGGAAATTCAAACAAAGAAATCCATTAACAATGGCATTTGCAAATATTTTAGTGACATAAGGATACATTTTAAGCAAATAAATTAGAATTTTTTTCTTTCATATTGTTTCCACATGCATGCAAATGAGACAGGCAACTATTCTGAAAAAAATGTCTGGACATCTTCTCATCTCTACTACACTTCAACTCAGTGTGTTGGGAAAATTCTTGAACTTAATCTTAACCCTGAATTGGCCCACCTTGAAAATCATGTTTAACTTTCCATGCTTTCACCACTTTCTCCCTATCTTTAGCCACACTTCAATCTCCACAACATACCCACTTTTTAACCTAAAAGAGACCCACATTCCCTGTTATACTTTCCTTCAGTATCTTAAACGTCTCATTGCTTAAGGTTCTCTTTTCCTCCCTCTTTCTAATCCTCCCTCTCAGCCCCCAATCTCTTTTGACACGAGACTGTAATCTTGTCTTCTGTCTTTTTCAACTATGGGTTAAACTACCTTTTACATCTTTGCAGTGTCTTGCAAGTCCTGCAAATCTGATCTGTGATAGTAGAAGCAACCTTTCAATTAGCCTTGGCTCATTAGTAATGGTATATTGCTTATGACAACAGATAAATCTCAAAATCTCTGACTTGACACAAGAAAGCTTGTTTCCTCCTCATATTGAATTCTGCTAACATTGGATAGCCTTTCTCCAACATATAGACTTCCTCACTTTGAACCCATGGACTTGCCCATTTTTAAAGAGAAGAAAGCACAGAACATGGGAATTCACTCTTGTGAAACTGCTGTGTACTGGCTATGGCACATCACTTCTGACACACATGCCCCTTAGATGTATGGATATTCAGGAAGTATAGAAAAAAAAGTGACTATTTGCTGAACATGATCAGTATTTAACACATATAATTAGCTCAATTCTATATTCAACACTTTCCTAAGGTCTTAAATTGACTTCTTGCACCTTTTACCTCACTCACCTCACTTCTCTCATTCTATGTAGGATGCCATTGCTTTCATGAGAACTTTGAATGGCTTAGATTAGGTATTTGTTCACTTTTCAAACCCCTTCATACATCAACCATTTCTCTTCCACTCTCATCTTTCTTCCCTAAGGCCATGCTCCCTCAGTTGCTTTCTTAATTTTTTGGCTTTAGACTACCTCTTTCATCTTAGAATATTTTCTTCAACAAATAAAAGTGGACTTTTAAGCATAAATATGTATCCTACATGTATTTAGCTCCATCTCCTTTCCTCACTTGAACTTTTCAACATTCTGATTTTTTACCTCCATTCAATCATTATACAGTTGTTACCTAGTGTTCTCTTTAGGTTGTAGTCTAGAAATTTCACTTCACAAGGTTCAAATTCAATTGATATTTCTGGTCTTTATTTTACTATACTATATACTGTCCTCAACTCACTGAGTCAGTATCTAGTTCTGAAAACTTTCTCTAGCATGCATTTAAAAGAACAGATTCAGTTCTGAGCCCTTTCTTTTCTTTTAATAGATTCTTTCCTCCACTAGCATTTTCAATGTTGATTTTCCTGGAGAATTTATCCTCAGAAGTTCTTCTATTCACTATGTGCTCTCTATGGTAGAAATTATCCAATTATATGCTTTCAAAGGCCAACTATATAAAAAATGACTCAAAAGCTATGCCTTTAGTCAAAACCATTTTTGTGACTTTAAGATCTAATTGTATTTTTTGCCATTTTAATTCAATACTCTAAAGTTTCCTCAAAATAAAGTTTGAAAAGTGTCGTTTTCTCAATAGCACCATCCCACTGATACTTTTTCTTGAAGGCTATTTCAGTTGAAAACAACATATTCCACCTATTATCAAAACCTTATTCCATAGCCTAGTAGAAATCTTGACCCCCTTTTTAATCTGTTCTGTGACCAACTGTGATGAGAACCTGTCGTGATCAGTAGCATGTATTTCTTAAGTTTTAGTATCTATGCCTGTTGATCAAGGGAGTAGTCAGAAAAGAAGAAAGACCTAGGGGCAAGGGAGAGTTTTTGTGTCCCCAGCTTGAAAAATCAAAACCTTCTTTCAAAAGAAATTTCAACTGATTAAGCCCTACCCATCTAAGATAACCTACTAGTAAATTTATAATTAGTCCTTTTGAGACATAAATATATTTGTAAATCCCTTCATAGTAGCACTTAAATTAATGTTTTATTGAATAAGTGAAAGGAATGAACACGTGCTTCATGTTCAAGAAAGAACTGCTAGTTCAAGAAAGAACTGCTTTTATCATTCCTTTAACCTTAACCAAGGTCACCCAAAAAAGCAAAACCTGAAGCAAAAGTTTTTAAGTGCCTACCATCCCAAACTTATGAGAAGTAATGAGAACCAGACTAGAAAGACTTCACAAAAGCTTGTTCTCAAAGTGGCACTATCTGGTATCAAGTGCAATGGATTGTGTAATCTTGGGGATATGTTCTGAAAAGACACAAAAATGGGCAGTCTCTGGGCAGTCTTACTGGTTAGGGGAAGTAAAAGAGTACGTCTGCCAGCCCCATCTCTAATTGGTTCACCTCAAAGGTCTTATTCTCCTCCACTTTCACTAATGTGTGGTAAGTCTGCATGTCTCTCCTGTTTCTTCTATTTAAGCATTAAAATGAAATGTTCCAGATAAGACACAAAATCTTGTAGTAGCATGTAGGTGATGAAAGTCCTTAGGGAGAAGTCACCATAAAGGGACATATATAAAAAATTGTCTCAAGGCTCCATAGACAGAAAAATGAGAACATCCAAAGAATAAGAAGGAAAACCTTAGTATTATTTGCTCTTTGTGCTTCCAGAAAGCTGTCTTACTGTCATATCCCTCTAAACACTAGGATTTAATAACCTGACTTGCATTCACAATGGAAATAATATCCAAAGCTGAGAATGACTGTGAGTAAAGCAGCTCAGCTGTGGGGAGGAGCTCACAAGAATGTGTAGCTGGTCCCCTGAGTTTGTGTTTCTCTCTGAGATCCATTATCATCATTTTATTTCCCTGATTCTGAACCTGAGTTGGACCTGGGTTCCACCTATGTTTTCCAAGAAGGGCCCCAGCTAATCATAAGAATGTTTTCAGAGTCCAGAAGAATGTGCACTCAGAGTTTATATATAAAGTAATTGCATAGTTCAGTAAAATAACAGCTGAATAAGCAACTTCATTTTAACCTTTACTCTTCAAATCATTTTCCTTCAACACTTTTAACCAGAGCCTCTAACCATGATAAACAGTTTCCCCACATTGAAGACAGTCTACACGTGGAAAGTATGATAGTTCCAAATAGTGTTTTTTTCTTTTTTTATTAAATAATTTATTTATATATAAATTTCACATCTCTGTGATCTCCAGGGTTCTTTTTTTCATCCATAATCTTAGAGAAAATAATTAGAATAACTTGACTTTATCCCAGGGGGAAAAAGGGGAAACAAGAAAGTAAAAGTTCATTTACCCTCAGATTATGTATTTATTTTAATTGTGTCACTGCTAGGTAAGTGCATTCTAAAAAAAAAAAATGGGAACTAGGAAGAAAAATCAAGAAAATTCGCTAATTCAGAAACTGAGTAAATTATCCTTGCATTAGCTTGCTTGGTCTTCATAACAAAGAACCACAGATGATGAGTCTTATACTCTCAACATTCTGGAGTTTAGGGCCTGAGATTAAGGTGATGGGGGATGGGTAGAGTCTTGCATGGTCTTGCAGGGTCTTCCTCTATTAAAGTCTCTGTGTTAGTATTCACTACCAAGGGAACCAGATATATTAATGAGTGTCAGTCATAATGACACATACTATTTTTATTGTCTCTTTAAAGCTCCCACCACCATATAAAGTCACATTCTGAGATAATGGGAATTAGGAACTCCATATACAAAATCTGGGGGAACACAGTTCAGTCCATAGCAATCTTTAATTAACAAAATGAATGAATTTTACCAGAATTATACATTTGAATTTATTTTCTGATTAAAATCTTATTTCTTCCCTTATCTTCAAACTGTTATTATATTGTTGACCTAGTTTTTAGTGTTGCAGACTATCAAGGAAATGCATTCTTGATTTTCTTGTGCTTTTTATCCATGGGATATAAATCTAGTAAAAGTTGTTTAGTTAAACAAGAAGACTTTCTGTATCTATGACTCTGCATCTATGGCTGATCAAAATAAGCTTATGTACATAGATATGTAAAAATATCTGAACAAATTTGTATAATGTAAATTTGTTCAGATGTAAAAATATCTGAACAAATTTGTATAATGGAACTCATTCATTCTATTTACTGTTTTGTTATTTTTTATGTGTTCTTCTCCTGTATAAACCCATGAGTTTCTGGAGGGCACGAAAACTGATCAGTTTGACCAACCTAGAACCAAATGCAGTGTTGATAATATGAATAGTGGTTCCAATAAATAGTGAACCAAAATGTGTCTTAGTTTTTGCTGCATTTCAAATGATTATGTGTAGGTTGTCCTTTAGTTGGTGTAAATATCCAGAATTTTCTGCAAGCATAAAGAAATTGACTAGCAATTCAATCCTTCATTTGTATGTATATAAGTACTTAGGGGAAAAAAATGTCTCAACATTCAGATGGGAGAAGGAATGGGATAAACACAGTAAGACTGAGCTTTTTTAATTTCCTGTCCTTTAATGTTCAAAGAAACTGATGCTTTAAATCCATTTCCTCACATTTTGTGTTTGTAAATAAATTTCAGTATTTTAGCAAGTGTAGCATCTTATTCTATTTAGAACTCCTTTTTTCTTTATGGGAAGCTGCTCTCCTCCTACCCTCCATGCCCTTCCCAGAGAACTGCTTGTAATATCATGAAGATCTATGTCTGTATTTTACTATTTGCTAACACTTCTCAAATCTGCATTTTTTCACTTCAGGATCAGCTGAGAAATAACTCTAGTTGACTGTGATGTTGAAAATATTTTTCTATTTCAAGTTTCTGATATAGACAGTAAATTCCCATAAACCATCATCTTTATGTGATTAGACATACCCATGGGACGTGCCAGAAGCATAGTTATCTGTGTGATTCTCTTTGTGACACTTAGCTCATTTCTTTTTCCTTGAAGTATACATTTATTAATGGAAAAACAATATTGTTACACTTATATATAACAAGCTTTTTATTATTGCTAAAATAAGTTCTAGAGAATGAGTTAACTAGATAGACTCCATCCTGTGAGAGTACCTAGAACTGTTCCTTATTTTGGAAAGGGTAAGAGAAAATATTAGCTTGAATTACCAGAGGCTGTTATAGGAAAAAAAAAAACAATTTAAATAAATGCTTAAATGTACTAGATATTTTCTAATCCCATCTTAGTGATCTTCTCAATTCATTTCTAGAGAATTGTTCAGTTTTTCAAAAGATTTTGTTGAAAATATGTTCACAAAGGTGATCAAGAATTTTGTCATTTTTTCTGCCTCCCAAGGGCCTTATATTTCAGCTAGAGAGAAATGAAAATGTGAAATAAACAATAAAGAAATTATAGACATTGGTTCATTGGTACATTTCAGAACTATGAGAGGTCAAACAGAATGTGGTGATCAAGAGTCTTAAGTGAGGAAGGTTGACTCTTCGCTTAAACATTCATGGTGTGTAGAATGTTCATGAGGGTGGGACAAAAGAAGATTCTTCAGGGCAGCATAACAGCCTCACTTTAACTTGTATTACATCAACTTTATATAGATGATCTACATGTTGTCAATAAGGTGTTAAATTCATTGTGATTAAAGCATATAGACTTTTGTGATGTATATGTATGGAATGTTGACTTGAACAGGACTGGATGAAGAAGTAACTAAACTCTGTGAAAGAGGAAGAGGACTCAATGTTAAGCAAACACCAAGGGCAGGTTGCTTTTTAGTTGTGCTTGTGAGAACTTTACTTGGTGAAAATGGTTGAGGGAGTGATCAGGGAGGTAATTTATTCCATTCAAACAGTGGCAATGCATATGACAACTGAGTAAAAGAAGTGAGATTGCTCCTTCTAGCGATGCATGAGTCAAGAATGATTATTTTGTCATTACAGTGATGCATTTGATCATTTTTATAAGTGCTCTATAAACACTTCTAATGTTTAAAAGCAGTTTGCAAAAGCAAAAAAGTTCCTAGACTAAGGGTAATATCAAAGAAGAGTATCAGAAATGAGTAAGGAGATTTGCCTAGTTGTAGCAGATGGCTTGAATTCACATGGAGAAGGAAACCAACAATCCCTTGGATCCAGGAAAGACTGATGAGCGTATTTAATAGACTTCAATGAGATTTTTGCTGTTGCCTGTAGTAAGGTTTGAGTTAAAAATGATTCATTCTCATTACTTTTCCAAAGTGTCCTTTAGAGAAGAATAAAGCAACGGGGGAAAGGAGGAGAGAGAGGAAGCAATAAATCAAAAATAAATCACCAAACATCACCTACTGAAAGAGATAAGATCCTTTCAGATCTGCCCAAAACTCTAAAACTATAAAATTTTTAAGAATACTCTCTCCCTTGGCAAGAATCAATGTACTGCAAATGCATATGACCACCAGACATTTTCTTGTTCTTAACAGTATCTAAAGACCAAATGAACTATTGAATCTCCAAAGAGAAAAAAATCATATACTAAATGAAAGCAATCATGGTGTTATGAAATACATCAGAAGATTAGTTTTACTGGAATTTTAGAGACCCAGTAACAAATGGATAAGGAGAAGTTAGATAATAGTGAAAAGTAAGTGATAGTAAAGATACAGTTGATGTAAGACTCTGCTTTGAATAGAAAATAGACACATTAAAAAAAAACTCAAAGAATATTATAAATTGTTACACAAACTATACCCCAAAATGTATTAGAAATAAGGGAAAGAGATAGAGAGAAAGTGGAAAGTTAGCATCGGTATAGCTAACTTGATACATACCTAATTAAAATAATTACAAATCTTCAAACACTAAAATTTGATAATACTGTGACCTTTATTCTGTTTTTTTATGTGAACAAAAATAAGTATATATTTGACAGGATGAAAAAATGAAATTTCTAATAACTTTCAGAACATACTGTAGTTAATCATTAGTTATTTCAGCTGAGTACATTTTGCTAGAAAATGTTATTATAAAAATACTTAAGTGAAAAACTCAAAATCAAATTATTTTCGGAATTTTAAGTTAGAATGAAGAGCTTATTAAAGCAAGAACATTATTTTTTAAAGTGTGTAATAATTTTCAGGAATACGTGATGAAAAAATTTTGGTATAAGAAAATAAGATTTTTAAAATAACAAAACAGAGAAATTATGGTAAATAACAATGTAAAGTCAAAAAAAGAAAAGAGTACCATACATTTATTTCTAAACATTTCAGGAACTCATTACACTAGAAAATAAATATACAGTAGTGCTGAAGATGTTAAAGCTTAGGTAGTAAATAGAAATAAGAAAAATGAAATCAATGTTGTATAGTGTGTGTTCTTTGGATAAGTGTTAGTGATAGACAAAGACAGAAACACAGAGGGACAGACAGACAAGAACAGAGAGAGCCCAGGTCTTAATACCGAAAGGCAACCAATCAATAAGGTTTTAGTGTAGCTTTGAAATAACTGCAATTTGATCTTCTAGCTCAATGGTAAGATGATCATGGAGTTTTAAATGAAAACCCATACTCTATAGGGTCACATACTTTTATTCAAGTATAAAATTGCATAGTTGTGGAGTAATAGCATTATAAAACTTGGCATTGCACAGCTCATTATGACAGATTCACCAAACCACGGATCAAGTCTCACCTCTGCTTTATAAGTCCATCTTTCATGCTGCACATTATATAAAATGTAGTTACACTTTAGGGACACAAGGAGATCCAGAGACATATTTCAAATACATGAGGCAAGCACATTATACAGTGATTGTCTGAATCTATACATTAGAAATAGGGTAAAAAAGAATTTGAAGAGAGAAAAATAGTGATAAAATTTTGGCGTCAATCAAGTGATGATGATGGAAGAGAATTATAGGAAAAGTGGAGAGGAAATGGTGTATGGGTACCTGGGAGACTAACTTTTATGAGTGCCAAAAAGAAAGTTCTGAATGGAAAATCATGGTCAGCAGTATAAAAATGCAACAATAAAAACAGAGACCAGTAGAATTAAGCAGATTTTCCATAAATCTATTGTACTCAAACTAGAATTTAGGGCAGTTGCTATCTTGATCTGGTATTATGCATATATGTCTAAAGATTCATTGATTTCTGTTTCTTAACTTGCTAATTCATAAGGAAATTAAGCATAAAAGGACAAAAAGAAAACCAAGAGTACAGGTATTTCTCCCCTCCCCATTTTCTGAATTTAATATTATGCATGAATTACACCAACTAACCACAAGAATAGAGAAATGCAAAGTGTAAAACCCACCTGTGTTAAAAGGGAAAATAGAAGAAATTGTTTTCTGGCAACTCAGTTATAAGTGAACAGATTACTTCAGGATATAGTTAAATTTTATGATAGAGGAGAAAATCTGAAGCTTGATTTCTTGAAGCACTTTTCAAATGATTATCCTTGACTCTTTTCTTGAACCAGCATAGGTTAAAGTAGTCCAAGAAATTGCCTGAGGCTGCCTGAGATCATTCGCACCTAAAAATAGACAAGATTGGTAAAACAGAGTTTACTGACATCTTACTTCTGTGTTAACTGGGTTATAAACACACAAAAAATTACTCCCAAGGTCAGTATTTCACAACAAATTATAGAAAACCAAGAAAATCTCAATCTAGACAAATAACTACTGTACTTTCCTTTTTCAAGTCTAACTTGTTCCAATTCAGTTGACTATCAGGTTATCTGGGATAAAATGGTGTTGCTAGGCAACAAGGGAAGGCCTTGCTGCTCCCAGGCATGAGACGCTGCCTCCACGCAAAGGCATTTACAAAAAACTGTGTTTGTCTATAAATACCTAGTACCTATCACCGTCTTCCTGCTGAGAGTCAGCAGTGATAGCAAAGCTTGCTAATAATATTTCACATATAAATATGAGTGATGAAAATTTTTTGAAGTGCCCAAGGATTTCATAGACTGGAGGTATCTGTTTCGCAAAGTGTATTGTGATCCCTAGATTAGAGATAATAAAGAATTGTAAAAATCTGAATTGAATTTGGAAGATCAGAGCATTGGCCTCTCTATATTAGATGTCATCCACACAAAAAATTTTGAGATTTGAATCATCTAAAAATGTTAATATGATGGAAATTCTCTGTCTCCCTTGGGGAAGGTATGCAAAGTCAACTCAGAGTTAGAATTATACATTCTGTTTTTGTTCTAGCATTTTCTACTAGTATTGTCTTATCACTATAAATTGGATTTCTTTCTGCTTTTTTGGATATGACTGTTACATGTGTAAACTTCAAAACTGTTTTCTTTTGGATATAGTCATGTTAATTTTAAAGTAATTTTTATAAAGTAATAAATAAAAATTAAATTCAACATCTTTAATTTAGTGAGGTATATTATATTATATATTTTTTATTTTGTTTTATGAGTCTCATTTCTACCTAATTATAGTCTTCAATTCACTATCATTGTTGGTCAAATTTTTCTTAGGTTCTTACTCTTTCTAGATTACATAGATGAACACAAGATTCAGAGTTGAATGTTAGTTCTCTCCTCCTTTCCCATGCTAAACAACATAGTGCAAGCCAAGTTCGGATATCATTCCATTACTTGTATTGATAAAAAATTATTTCTATAGAACATGAGAAACATTTATAAGCCAATATAAATATATCTGAAACTACATAGAATGTACTGCACTAGAACTTCTGGGTAAAAGGCAACCATGCATAATGGCTACATGCTTGATTTATAAAAGACTATACTATAGCTGTCAGAAAAACTGGATTGTGGTAACAAGAATATTAATAATCCTCTATTGGCAATATCGTTCTAAATTAACAAATATTCATTCTCCTTCTGAAATCCTCTCCCCCACCACTCCCCAGTTCAGTTTAAATCATTGTAAGTTCTCAGGATTTGAACAGTTATGCCAGATTCATTTGGCATCTATAAAAGCTTTCCCTTGCAGACAAAAGTTGGCAAACACATGCTGTGAGACAAATACAAGAGGTATTATGGCATTTTTGAGTCTCAGAATATTAGGAACATATGATCACTGATGATAAACAGACTAAGAAAAACTAAAAATGTGCACAACATGCCTCTGATTTTCCAAAACTGTGATGTAGGAATATTGGAGAACCTTGATTCACTGCCTCTATTATAGAGTCTTCTTACCAAAGTGAAAATAATAAAAGAATTCAGTATACCTAAATATTTAGAATGTTAGCATACAAATGAAATTGTAAAATAAAATCTATTTTATGTTAATTGCATACATTTCAATAGCTGTTTATATTTATTAAAATTGATTTGAATAGTATTTGTTGAGATTGATACTAGTTATAGTTATTATCAGCATATTTTAGTAAATATTTGGAATTATCTTTCTATTTTCAAGAAAAAGGAAAAGTTAAGTTGTCTAACATTATAAGCACAACACCAGAAAAATAATTTTTTAAAGGAGTAGATCTTGTCACTTACTCTTTATTTTTTTATAAAATCTAGAAATTAAGGGATCCAGTAATATAAGTGAATGACCCCAAAAGACAACCTATGAAACTCCAATTAAAATTTGTAAGCCTAGACACAACCCAAAGGTGGATTTTGTGCAGCCTGGATGCATTCACCATGCCATTCTGCCTGTTTTTCATACTCTGCCTCAGTTACCTATGGGTGAATTTCATTTACTCAGATGCCTCAGGCAAAATGACAGCAGAGTACATTTCTAATTAGCTTTTCCAGAAACCATATTGGTTCAACAATATTGAACACTAAGTGTATTCTTAGAATCTGCACTTCAGTCACGATTCATTCGCTTCAACTTTCATGTGGAAGTATTTGACAACAGAACACCAGGGTTAGGTATAACGATAGAAAAATTAGGACTTTACAGTCATTCCTGTCCTTGCAAAAATTTGATGCAGATTCTGGTAACACAAACCTACCCATAATATCTTGCAAATTCTAGTGGTGACTATATTAACGGAACAATTGTATTAGGTAGAAGCTTTTACACAAGCTCTCTTCCAAGATCACTATGTAAATAGAAGGTGCCATATGATTAGGGACCATCATTTCACTTCTGTTAAAGTCGGTCAATTGTCATTGCCTTTTTTGACAATTGGATAGAACTTGAAGTGTTATGCTAAATGAAATAAGTTAAGATGATTACCAGGTGGTTACTCACATATGTGGAAAAACACAACAAACTGGCAAAACACAACAATAAAAACTCTTCAACTCCATGAAAATATGGTGGCTACCAAATGGTAAGAATAAAAGATGCGACAGGTGGGTAGAGGGGGTCAACTTAAATATACAAATGTTGCTAAAACTTTATGGTGGGTGAATGAAACGTATATATATATATATATATATATGGCTATAAATCTGTACTCAAAATTATATAGTATCGTGAATCAATAAAATATTTTTAAAGGATAGTCTTTAATGTTTCACCAAAGTTTTTATAGACTACAAAATAATTGTAATTCTCCCCTTTCTTACTAGATTGCAGTTTCATTTTCATCTTTACAGACTTATGCTAGTATGTAAAATGAGTATTATATATATATACATAAACATATATGTAGACACATGTGTTTATGCATATGTGTATATATGTGTGGTGGTAGCACAAATATGAGATTTAGGTATTCCTAAAACAACTCAGTCCACATATATTTTATAACCAAGTCATAGATTACTAAAAAAAGAAATGTCATAGAAAATATTCTTTTTTTTAGCAAAATGATTATACTTTTCAAGCTAATTGGAGTTACTCAGAGCTTATCTTTTGTATTCAACCATTTCCCAATAGACTTTTAAGGTAGTCTTTACAGCCAAGTACTGAGCTCATATCTCTCTGGCAAGTTCGCCTACACCAGTACACACAACATAGAGGAGTAACAGAGAGCACGTTCAGGTTCTGCCTGCCAAAAAGAACATTAAGTGGTTTTGGCAGATACTGTAATTTAGTGATTCATATTGAAATACTCTAGTTGCAATCACTGGCATCCTATGCATGTTTCACTGTAATTTTGTGACTTTTTTGTACTTGCTTATTATAGATATGAACAAGTCATACTCAATAATGGAGTGCACATTGGATACATTCTGCAAATAAATCATACAGTTTTCCTTGATATGAAAAATATTTGCAGAACAGCAGATTGCCATTATTTTCAAGAGTACAAAGTAAGAGTACAAAGAATCATTAATTTATATATATACACACAACTGGGAGAAAGTAAAACAAAGAAACAAAACCAAACATGCAAGCAAATGACAACCAAATTATGATATTACATGTCTTAGCTACTGTAGAGTGAATTTTCTTTTAATCAGTGGAATGGGATATTCAAGTTTTTCAAACATTTTAACAATACAAAATTCCATTAATATGTCTTAAAATTATCAAATTTCATAGAAATATAAATTGATGACACTGCTTTAAAGATAGTGTCGGCAACATTCTACAATATTCTTTCTTAAGAATGACAATTGCAAACTTCAGGAAATACAATACTGATTAACTGGGATTTCTCACTAGAGGGAAAAGAGTGCCAGGATTAAGAGTACACTACTTATAGAAAATGTCCTTTAATTTGAGCATTTTTAATTTTTTTTA
The DNA here is from genome assembly GCA_004024945.1 of Uropsilus gracilis. Lineage (NCBI taxonomy): Eukaryota > Metazoa > Chordata > Mammalia > Eulipotyphla > Talpidae > Uropsilus > Uropsilus gracilis. The sequence goes on along the minus strand of PVHY01011000.1, from coordinate 27,401 downwards.
TTTAAAAGATGTCTGTGGTTTAGAAAATTTTGCCCAATTGTCACAGGAAAAGGCATAAATTACTCAATTGTGTCAAGCTTATGCTGAGGTCACATCAAATTTCAATGTATTCTGAGAAGGTCTCTTCTCAGAAATTACTCTGAATGAATAACATGTACCTCCCAAACACAGTACTTACCTTCCACTAATAATTCACTTATAACTATCATCCTTAAGGTTATACTCAAAACATAGCTGAATTTCTATCTTTCAATACCCGACAACTACTGATACAGAAATAGTTTCTGTGTGAAAATAATTTTTTATCATTTCTTCTTAATTTATTCCTTTGACATTTCAAAGGATTGATCCTAGTTCTCTTCTAAAGCAAAGTTCTGCTTCTTCCAAAAGGCTTATATTTTTGTAGGTAGCAATCATAATTTTGACACTATGCTTAGGAATGGTTTACTGAATTTATGGTCTGACTATTGAAATTTATCTCCATTTATACTTTAAATGTGTAATTCTACAAAACAGAATGTATGTTAGAAGGTATTAAGAGTTTAAGATGAAACAAGTGAAGTTAAGGCTCCTGGATCCTTTTACTAACAGCTAGATAATATTTGTAAAAGTTCATAAACTCGAAGATTCTGAATTTCTTCATCTTTATAATGGTGTAATAATTTGTTGCATAGTGGTGTTGAGGGTAAGTTAGATGATATGTATTTATAAATATAGTGACATACGATAAACACTACAGCTACTATCTACTATTAATTAGAATAGCTATGTTATTTATCACCAGATCTGGAAATTGTATCTGGGACAAATGTTAAACCTGATATTACACAAAGCTTAAAATAGAGTTAACCGAGGAAAACAATGATGTATAGTGACCCTGGTTATTATTATATTATTATTTTAATTGTTTTTTGTTAATATGACTGCAATTAAACATATTATCTACCCATTCTATTAGACTATCTCAAGCTATCCGAGATTAAAATTATGATCATCTGATGAGACTTGAGGCTTATCAAGTGGGGAGAGAGTGGTTGCTAGCAAATGTGGAGGGGACCCACAGATTACGGTACAGGACTATGGGTGTCTTGGTGGTGGATATGGTATAATAATATACACCTGAAAGTTATGAACCTATACCTTTCAAAAATTCTATGTTGTATACAAATATTACATCAATGCAAATATTTCAATTAAACAGAAAAGGGATATTATATAAAGGAATACATAAGCCAAATAGGACAGCCATATTGTGAAATCCTCTCTATGAACACCTGAGAACATAGTTAATTGCTAAGTGGTTAAGCCCAAGTGGCACTATGTACATGATGGTGGTTAATGTCATCACCAATCATAGAAGCTCAATATATCATAGCAACTGCAAATATGGGTAATCCCCTTTTTAGACCTGAGTCCATTCTTAAAAAATCTTTCCATCCTTTTCAAAACCTTTAATCCACTGCTTTTAGTCATATAAATCTAGAACTAGCACTAGCATTACTATGTGAATTCTAATTGGTATGTGTTTTTCAAATAAACTCAATCATTCTCATGAAAACAATTCTTCATAGTGAGATAATTCTTAGCCATGAACCATTGCTCTTTAGGTCAAATGTTTTCCTATTTTCTGTATTTCCAATTTCTAGAGACATGATGGTACTTTTCTGCCTAGAGTTAGAAAGTTGCAATAAGAAATCAAGCACATTTGTGCAATGATGGTTCAAGCAATTGGTTTATATCAAAATTCTTTTCTTTGTTACTTCCAACTTATCAAAAATTCTGGAAAAAATTGATACCAACTTTCAGATTAGATGAAATCACACACATTGAAGGTGGTATAAAATAGTCTGATTTATTTTGCTTCTACAATTTAATTAAAATCAAAATAGACTATAAACAGATGAATTAAATGATAATATTCTTTTGTGAATGATATTTAGGGGCAATGGGGGGAACAGCATGCGAAGTGTTTGCAATGTTGGAAATTTCCCTCTTTCATATCAAGCTTTAAATTTGAAGAAGCATATCTATTATATATAATTTTTGATTAGTGATGGAAATTTTTTATTATTCTAGTAGCTTAGTGACAGACTAGGACAAAGGAGTCTTCATTACCAGTTAATTTTCATCTAACCTCTTCAGAATTAAGCATTTTCTCCATAAGTGAATTTTAACAGTTTAACCTCAAGCTATCTGTTGTATCTGAGATACTGTGCCTCTGTGACCTTCTTGACAATTTAGGAGAAACTACTCATACTTTGGAACAGCAAGTCTTGTAATCACCTGATTTATTATCAGAGGAAATTAAAGATAAACTCTTTTAGAAGAGTCAAAATACATCAAGATTCTGCTGATGTATTTATCTCAAAAAATATTTGCAATAGGAATATGAGGCACTTATAATTAAGATCAAGGTCAATGGTGACCACAATGTAATTCTTATCCTCAGTTAATCTTAGTACTAAGCAGTCAGCTACATAAGTTCTTATGTGTGTGTGCATGAAAATCCCTCACTTCTCAGAATCTTGACATTACTAGAATGCCCTGAAACTTCTTCATTTTCTCAACTTTGAACATTATGTAGCTAGTTAAACAGGAAGGTAGATGTGGCCTGTGATTCACTGCAATATGACCAATTTGACTTTAAAGGATAAATTGATTAAGTTGATATAGACCAGTAGTCAGGGAGTTATGTTAAAAGACGAAAAGTAGAAGGAATGTCTCTTTCCTTCTTTTCTTTAAATCTATTGTCCATCAATCTAAGTTTCAGTTTTATTACTATATGTCTAACTTTTTATCAATGCAAACATCATAGTCTTTCAATTTTATAATTGCCAATAGTGTAGCGCTTAGTCTGAACACATTTTTGAGCTGTATTTAAATGGTATCATAGAAATTCTTTATCACTACATTCTCAGATCCTCAGTCACTGAAAAACTTAAAAGTGCAGAGATTGATTCTTTAGAAACTAAGTTTCAGATACATGCGTCAAAAGAAGAAAAAAGAGAGTCACGACCTCATCCCCAGACACCTATCGAGGTGAAGAAAAACAGGACCAAGTCGTATTACTATCTGAGCCAAAGAGATTCCAGAGGAGGTTACTCCTTGTCTGCCAAGAGTGTAGAGCTCCATCACATGTCCCACTAGGCATATTTGAATTTCAAACTGAAGGAAATTTTAATATGATTGTAGCTACAGACAAATAGTTTATACCTCCAAGAATAATATACTTTTTTTTTTTTTTTTTTTTTTTGTGAGTTGACATATCCTGGCCTGCTTTCCTGCACGAAGAAGTTCAAGTTTCAGTACATTAAATTTATAATACCATTTGGGCCCGCCAAGGGAACTTAGAAAGCAGACACATGATGTCCAAAGCTGAAACCATATTTTAAAAACTAAAGCTCATTTTTGTGTAAAACTTAACTTTAATTTTTTTAAAAAAAGCAGTAACTACTCAGTTTTACCTCCTTTTCTGATCAGGGTGCTGAGGTCCATTTTATAATTGGTTTGAAAATATGTAATTTTATCCACTGTAATTTGAACTTCAAGTTTTATACTCAGAGTTTTCATTAAACTGCATGTCCCAAGAATTTGATTCCAAGTATATTTCTTAACTTTTTTGTTAACTACAGCAACCTTAAAATATTTGCTTACTATCAACTGTGTTTTTCCCAATATTTTTCAAAGAAACCTAAATTTAACCTGATCATTCTTTTCTTTTAGAAATGTCTCTATTATCAAGAATACTCTCAACTTGGTAAAAATACATAAATAGATAAAAAAATAAAAGAATTTCACTTGACTCAACTTGAGACTACAGGACAGAAACTTGCTGCTTATCTGAACTCAGTGCAGCTAGATGTCTGGGATTCCTGGCCACTCAATGTGGAATGTCTTTTGTTTCTTATTGTGCAGATTCAGAGACCCTGAAGGTACATAATCTTTATGTATTGGAATGTTTTAGGACCTAGAAAGTGAGCTGAACTGGAGGTCACTAAGTCTCAAGGAAAGAATGGTGACTTCGAAAAAGGATTAAATAAAATATTTTCCTTATGTTGGTTATCTACAGCGACAGGATAGAAATACCACCAGCGAAAGAGAGGCTGGCGCCAATGCACAACACATCATTTTAAAGAGAACTTATGGGTCATTTGAACTCAGAGGAATTTACTGGATGATCTGACTATACTGGAGGGCTTTGCTGAAAAAAGTAATAGAGAAAACCTTACTCCTGCAAACATTTAATCGCAGTTTGCTCAAAGAGGGCTCAACTTGATAACTAATGGAACATTTAGTACTTTATATAAAACTTGATTTATATAAAACTTGACATGTAGTGCCTCTTAACAGTTTATGTCCTGCATTATCCTTTTTGATGCTTTCACTTTAAATTCTATTTTGCCGTATGTTAAAATTATTAGATTGACTATTTCTAGCTGCTGAATTTCTGCCATATATTTTCTTTTTTTTTTTAATTTTTTTCTACTTTGTATTGTTTTCATTTGTTTGTAAACTGTATACTGTGGAATATCTTTTTAGACAGATATCTCTTTATTATTTTCCCATTTATATTTAATTTATTCTTACCCATTTATTAACTCTACTCATATCTGCAATTTATTTTTTTTTTTCATGTTTGTGTGCCTGTGTGCAGTGTGGGTGGGTACATGTTCATGAGTGAGACTGCGCCGTCTGAGATCCACAGCCAGTCAGCACATACCGGCTAAACTTTATGAATACAATGGAGGACATAACACTCTTCTCTGGCTACTCTGAAGTAGGGCGTTTGCCCTACTAAAAATAATGTTGGAAAGAACAGAACAATCTATCTGTTCTCTAATTTATCCACTTTATTTGGCTACTTCCTATCTGGGGATTTGTTCTCCTTTGAATCTTTCTTAAATAGCTTTTAAATTTTTCCCTATGAATACCTTAAGACCAATGATTTGCTACCCCAATTGCTTATTGCAACCACTTAAGGAATATTTAAGGAACGCCAAAGCTATAGTGTCAACTCTGATATAATTGGTATAGTATGAGTTTCGGGAATTGGCATTTTTTAGGTCCCACCAAGCCGGAAGCAGAGAATCAGTATATTACAATCAGTATATTATATCACCTTGGCCAATTTGTAATGTTAGCAGAACACAGAAAAGAGAAGCCTAGTCCTGAGCATTTGTTCTTCTTGGAGTGTTTGGAAATTTCCTTTTTGTGGAGAACTACTTGTGATACATGAATATATGAACTCAAGTTCTGAACTTACTTAATAAACCCTAGCAAATATTTGTGATTTCAGTGACGTTCAACCCGGTTCATACCATTCTTCTAGAAGTTTCTGTTTTCCTCAATCAGGGCACTATAAAAGAAATTTGTTTGGAAAAAAAACTGAAACTTTCTATTTGAAATTAAATTCATATTGTCCCGACATTCTGCCATCACTGCTTCCATTTACTCTCAACCAAAGAATTTAACCTTCTTCAAAGGATCTCTCATAAGATGTCCAATGAGGTTTTATGCTCCTCTTCTTCTTCTCTAGTAACAAATGCTGGTTTGTGACCAGCATTTTTCCTTATATCTCTTTTCTGCCCCACATACAGTTGCCTACCTGCCTTCGTATGTTTGTTGTTAAATGTCTTCTAGACTAGCCTGTAATCATCTAGAAGATACAACAATCTTTGTTAGTTTCTTTTTATTTTGTATCCAGGTTTTTACTTACTTGGTTTTTACAAGTAAAAACATATATATACACACATATATATGTATATATACATATATATGTGTGTATATATATGTATATATATAAGATTTTCTTTATTTCTGTTATCCGCAAATATTGAGGTTCTCCATCTTAAACAACTTTGATTATATAAGTTTCAATAAGATATTTAAAGTAATATAGAAAAAACACCTGATCTTTTAATGGATTTATAAAAAATAGTCATTTAGCGGGAAATGTGACTTTAATTTTAATTTTGTTATAACTTCTAAGTAGTGAAAATGAGTTTAAATATCAATCTATTTCAAGCATGCTTTATTATTGTTGACATCAATTAATCTAATATGTTTATTCTGGAAATCTGGAAATCAGATTTTATAAAATACATGGACATCTAAGAAAAATTAGTTTCCTGACTTACTACTGCACAATGCTCTTATAATGCCTCCAGGTCTAGTAAGAAATGGAGTCTTATAGACAAGTAGTTGCTGTTTTGTTACACCTTAGGATATAGAAAGAAAAAAATGAAGATCGATACTTGATAAGGATAAATTAAGTGCTGGTCTTACCAAGATGCCCCAGGAGGCAGGATCTGGTGCTTTCAACCAGGCACAGAAGATGAGGAGGAAGGTTGCAAGAAATAGTTAAGAAATCCTCTTTTAATAAGCTTTACATCAGGTCTAGAACCAATCACAAACCTGAAGGCCTGTATGTCATGTTTGTTGAAATACTTCTTTAAGAGCCTCTATCTTTTAGAAGAAAGGGGGAAAATATTTCCTAATTGGGTTTATGAACAATTAGTAAACAAATCAAATGAGGATGGGAAAAAGATTAAGAAGAAATATGTTTAACAACTAGATGATCTAATACTTCACAACTAGATGATCTATTGGAAAGTTAATCTTTCTCTTTGAGAAAATGACACAATTTAAATAGAATTTGACCAACTTCCTTTGATTATGGACATCTACATAATCAAGGTGAGCTACAAAATAGTATCTCAGCATTAATTTTCTTCTATGATTGTGAGTTTGTTTGCTCAAACATCAAAATATGACTATAAACATAAATGCATTTAATCTTGTAATATTGTTATGAAATATTACTCTCAAATTTCCTTTAGGAAGAGTATAAAAATCAAAATATGCATTATCTAAAGTAGCATATACATTTGAAACAGTAAATTGTGTTTTTAGACTCAAAGGAGACATAAAGTGAACATTAATTTATATGAATTTTTTTATTGATTAAATTTTTACTAAACAAAGAAAGATAGGAATTTATAGTTTGTTCATTTTCTAAAATTGAGTTAACCTAAACTTTATATATAATTTTAAAACCTTCAGAAATAAAGCACCATTATGTATCTCACTGGCTATTGAACTAAATTGAAGGATTATAAAAACTACTCAAATTAATTTAAGAAAGAATTCAGAGATACAAGTGCCATGACCAGTCCTGCTTTCAATTAATGAATTATTGCCCTGTAGAAAATCTACAGACTTCCATTATAGAACAAACTCTGAAATAGCAATTGTTCCGTAAGTTGGCAGACAATAAAATATCGTCATTTCATTCATATAAAATTTGAGTAATTTAAACAAACTGCAATAATACTCATCTTTTGATGAAAAGTTTTCCCCAGAATAAGAAGTCTATTGTTGTATAAGCCAAAAGTATGTCTAAACTAGCTACAAGAATAAAAAGAAACATATTAAATGGTTCATCTCTAATCCCAGCAAGTCAGTGGTAATCCCTCAATTCCTTGAACTATGTTTTTTTCCTCAATTGTTTGATATGTCTGCTTCTAGACCCAGTGTTTGCCTAAAGTACTTAACTCAAAAAAATAAATGCACACACTTAATTCTTTACAAAAGCATGTTTGTGAAGTCACTGTTTCTATGATATCAAGAATTTAAATGTCCGTTTTAGGATAGTCTTCTAAAAAATAATGAGATAGCCTTTCCATAAATTATTTATAGCTTTATTCTATCTCTAAAGTTCTACAGCACTACCAAATCTCATTCAACAAAGAAAAATCATTGTAATTATTGGTGAAAAATTAGCTGAAGATACATTGCTCTCACATTGGGATGTTTTGTGAATAGACCCAATACTAAAATTGAGAATCAAGTGGAAAAAAATATATATATATATATTCATACATACAAGTGGGATATATACATATACATGTAGATGCATGTATGTATGTATGTGTGTATATATATATATTTCAATCAAAATCAAGAGTAAAATCACACCACTGAAAAGATAAATTGATTCCAAATCCAAAGATGCCTTTATTGACTCATAGTCACCGTGTTTAGTTGTTAAAAGTAGTTTTACTACAGATATTAAGTTAAATAAACAGCTTGCTCAATGCAACCAACTGCTGTTTTGTTGAAGCTGTAATCATATATGAAATGCTGACAGAAAACTCCATGGATAGTAATCATTGATCATTTTCTACATTTTCTACATTTCACTAGGTGTTTGTAGGATTCCAACAGAGGGATTCAAAACATAAAAATTGTTAGTATAGGCATGGTCTGCACGCTATCATTTATCTCTTCACAGTTGGTCCATAAAGTATGTTGGCTACACTAATTCCCAATAATTTAGGCACAGAAACTATAATACAACTAAAATTTCCATCTAGTTAGTAAATGAAGGTTAGGTTAGTATTTTGGTATAAATACCTCAAAAATAGTCTATTTGCATTCCTCATCTGGTTTGCCACATTTTCCAGTTTGGGTTGGATCAAGCTAAAATAATCAGCATAAATAGCATGCAAACTCAAGAGAAAATGATTGCCTAGTGCCATAAATCTCCTGGTAAGTAATAGGTTGGCAAAGTTTTATAAATCTCATTGATGTATGAGAACCTCAGGCTATGTAACTGGATAAAACTGACATTCATCAATTACTGCTAAAGAAAAAAAAAAAGAGCGAGATCTAAAATTCTAAAAATACTCATTAAAATTGGTAGAAACTACTAGATATTTTTAAATTACTCTTAAAGTAATTCCTCTAAAGAGAGGAGTATATTATAAAATCAATTTGAGTTAAATGCCACTTTTCTTATCACACCCATCCCAGCACAATTCCGTTCTTAGGAAATTTACTTCATTATTTAATGTTTGCTTTCATTTTTAAATACCCTTTTGTCATAAATTTCATAGTATTGTTTAATCTGTACCATAAACCTCCTTTATGTCTTCTTATATGAGAAAACAGCATTTTATGTGAAGAATTTTTGTTTTATTACAATTCAATAACCAACATAGGGAGCTTTAAAAATATCTTCAAGCTCTAAGAAAAATGACATGTTAATTCCATTTAGCAAAAATAAGAAAAACAAAGATATGCATCATAAATAATTGAATTTGGAGAAATTTGAGAAAAATTGCAAGTATATCTCAACAAACCTGTCAGGCCCTTCTGAAGAATATGACTCAAAATTGTAGGTGATGCCTTTATCACTAGCTCCTGTCTCCTTGGTCAAAATTTGTCCCATTATTAATTTTCCACTTCCAGATCAGGCAGGAATGAATCCTAGGTCAACTCTCCCATCTCTGCCATGTAGTGGCTTTGGGGAGGCATCAGTCCTAGGTAAGAGATTGGCACATAGCTGAGTTGTGTATTGTCCAATATATGTAACCTACACATTACAGATATGCTTGTGCATGCATCAAACACAATTTAGAAATGAAGGGAACAAGTACACATACTCTTCTTTTTTCCTAAGATAAAAACAGCTTCATTAAAACGTAATACTTAACAGGCCCTTATATTCCTAGTATGGACTAAAGTTCTTTCAGAGTCTGGGATGGGCTACTGTTTTAACTTCATTTTTACTGCTTTCCTGCCTTTATTAAACCCATTAAAATTGTGTACTGATGCTCAAACTTACCAGCTTCTGTAACTCACCTAAGAGCCTTCACTGTTCCTCTGCCCAAGCACTCTCTTTAAGGTTCAACTATAAAGGCCTCTGATTAAACATGTTTACCTGAAAAGGCTTTCTTTCCTGCCTGATCTTCACACGGATATCCCCAACACTCCTGCTCATACAATCTGCTCTTTACTCCTGCACTGTTTTCAAATTCCATCATATTTATCACATTTTGTAATTCTTGTGCTATCTCTCCTACTAGAAAGAAAGATCCATGAAGGCAGAGATTCACCTTATTTGGTTCACAACAGCACCCAAGGGCCTAGAATTGTAGCTATTACTGATAAGTGCACAGTACACCCTATCACCTGAACATCTTCATTTTCACTATTTAAAAAAAAATCCCCCTATTAGTTCTCTTTTACATTTCAAATCCATGTACAGTCAGGTGCCTCTGTCATTTAGTTTAATAAGTTTTTAACTTTTTGTGAATTACATTTGACAGACTCAATTAAAATCTACCAACATTTCACTTGTATGTTTTCAAGAACTGAAATTTAGAACCATTGCTTAAACTGTATGGCCTCTTTATAAATAACTGTGCCTTTTATGGAAACAAATCTGACTTTTAAGTTTTAATGAAACCTGAAATTGGACAAATTCACAAGGCTTCAGGACTGAGTGCTTTGCACAGTAATTGCTAGTAGTGTATAAAGTAGTCATCTGTTAGTGCTTCCAGATAATACTTGGCTTCTTTGGAAGGATGTATGGGAATGCAGTTAGAGCTGAGCAGATTTGGAATTACTTAAGGTGGCATGTTCTTTGTGAATTAAGACGGTGGGTGGTAGAAATGAATTATACGGTTTAAAAATTTGTAGTATAGTACTAAAGTTTATGTGTAATATTTATTTTAACCTTAGGTTATTATTAGAATAGTCTAACTTCCATTAACAGTTTGGGGGTTATTTGGAGATATATCCCCCTAGCAAATAGTGCATTCAAAATCAATTCAAATTATTTTCTACAAAGGAAAGGCTTTATATTTGCATATATTTGTTATGTAACCCACATGATCTTGCTCACAGGGCATATTGGAATAGCAGAGCCGGTCAATGGAAAGGGCAACATAAACAAAATTATTTTCTTCACCAGGAAGTTGTAATATCTGAAGTAGAGGACAAGTGAGCTTCAGTGTTGACACTGGATAGAATGAGTTAATGTCCAAGAGGTCTCATATTCCATGTGGTCTACAAAGAATGAGGCTCTCTGGAAAAAGGATGTTCACATTCAGGGGTGAGAAAACTCTGCCTCTAAGTAAAGTGAGCAATAAGTCAATTCAGCAGAGGAATCCCATATATTAGGACCTAATAAGTATCTGTTGATTGTGTCAATTAACTGTACAATACCAATGACCAAAATTAGCTATTAAAAGAAAAACAATAGCATATATTTAGTGCTTTAAAAATATTTTAACCAAAATAGAATTGCAAGATAACATGTTATAGGCTTCATATGTGCATTGTCATAAATAATAAACATCTGCATATAATAAACAGCTTTCACCACTAAAAGTCCAGTTTCATTCTTTACTATGCAATTGATCAATTTCATCCATATTATCCACACTCTTCTTCTTTTCCTTCTGGTAACTACTAATCTGATTCTATTTGTTTGCTTTCTCTCTTATCTGAAGCTATAATGAATCAATAGGTGAAAAATTCTGAAAATTATGTCATTGAAATAACACTTGCTTTCTCAAAAGGAAATCCCAATAACTGGAATGTCTGTGTCTCGACAACAGACAAGTGAGGTAAAATATTGTAGGCTTTGTAAAGTTTTTCAAAGATTTAAGCAGTTTAAGATTACTAATAAAATTTTAGATTTTATACATTTTTAGCTTGTGTTACAGTATAAAATTATGTTCTGTAGATGCATACTCCTCACTTATTTCACTATTTCATGCCAAGTATTTTGGCTGCACCATCCTCAAATATCAATTTGGAAAAACATTTCTGTCAGCAGCTCATTTTTCCATCAATATAAACTACTAAAGTATAAATTTGTAACAAACTACAGATGGCCTCAATGATTGTGCTGATTGTATAGAAAATATGCCGGATACTTTCTAAATGTATAGCAAAATAAGGAATTTTTTCTAAGCCAAGATATTAAATCCTTTTTCTGTGAATGTCAGGAAAATATTTGGATTATCATTCAAATGTTCTGCATCAGTGTTTTAGGAAACAATATGAATTCCAATTAAAAAAACAATGAAGTCAAGAAAATTTATTCCCAACAAAATATTACTAGGGAAACTCATGTATCTAATTATGGTTAAGAGTTATTCACCTCTAGCATTGGGTATTGAACTAATTGTTTTCTACATATCATTCATTATGTAATCACAATTGACTTTTCTGAAAAATTTCATACATCATATTTTTAAGATAAGGAAATGGGACTCAGAGGACTTACATATCTGTCCCCTAAGTTTATTCAGTTTATAAAAGACCGCATTGGATTTGTGATCTACACAATGATCTCTTAGCACCTCAGTATACTTTGGTTCATTTTTAGAATTTATATAACATTCCATCATCATAATAATCCATATTTTATAACCTCCCCTCCCAGATTATCTTTAGGCTGTCAATATTCTACATTGGAGAGCTAGTAAAAACTTCTAAAAATATCTGGTATTTATATGCACAGATTATTTGCATACTTAGAAAAGTCAAAATAATAAACAAAATGTGATATACGCATTAATGAAATATACTTGAAACTTGAGGACCATGTACAAGGGTGGTCACCAAAGGATGAATTGGGGAAGATTTTATGTAGTTGAGGTATACAGAGTAGTCAAATTCATTGAGTTCAAAAGTAGAATAGTGACTGCCAGGACATGGAGGAAAGAGAGAATGGGAATTGGTGTTTCAGGGCACAGAGTTTCAGTTAAGAAAGACAAAAATATTTCTGGAGGTGAATAATGGTGTTTTTTATGATGTATGTAATGTATGTAATGTCACTGAATTATACATGTAAAATATCTGAAATGGCAAATTTAATGTTATGTCCATTGTATCACTTGAAAAAAAGCTTCAATTTAAACTAATGAAGCAAAAAAAAATAAGTAGTTTAAAATTATCAGTTGCTCTTTCATATTTTTACAACTTGTCTTTTGCTTTTATTGCTTCTTAAAGCAACATCTCTGCAATATATTTTCAAAAATTACCCCAGTGTTTCAAGGTCATATTTTTTGCATGTTCAATAGCTGAACTCAGAAGCATTTTTTTTTCTTTTCTTTGGGGGGTGGTGGTGGGGAGAAGGAGAAGAACTGAGTTCCAGAGCATTGATATCTCTGTAGAGCTGGTCCCATAGTTGGTAGTCAATATACTTTCTGACTCATTTTCTACTACTCTGTTATTCAAATCTTATATTTCAGGGATACTATGAGGGAGGGAAGGTTGTTTTTTAAGCCCTACCCCCTTTTTGAAGCTGAGTTTCATAGAAAAATTCATTTGATGAATTTCATGTAGAGTTTCCAAAGGGATATAATGGTCTAAGACTTGCCTACACACGGATCCAAATGCATGGAGTTCCAAACTACTGGGTAAGTCATGTCCATAGTTAGAAACCAACTCACTAAAGTCAGAGCAACTCATCATATTCAAACAAATATCCACCAACAGGTGAATGAGTCAGTATCTAGCATTGGAATAGGAGTATGCAAGCTCTTATGACCTCAAATTTGGAGAGAAATCAAAATGTACTTAGATGCCTCTTGAATACTGGATTGCCCAAAAGAATTTAGTAATGCTTAGTTAACTGAGGCCATTGATATCCAGGAAAGATCTTTCATAAAGTGAACCCAACACAGAAGCCTGATTCCAAATTTATTGAAGAAATTTATATTATACCTATTCACTATGAACCTGGCTCAGGATACTCTCATTAATTTGGGCCACAATTTGTAGATAACATTTTAACTGAAAGGTACTAAGTAAAGAATCTTCTTTCGAAGCTTTTGAATTTTAGAGTGAGTGGGTGATAGTGAACTTTTAGAAAATATAAAACAGAAAAGATAGCATTTTGTAGCTGATTTTGTCTATAATGCACTATCCACAACTTTTCTAAGAATGTAGATGAGTTATTAATTATGAGTTTTAATTAGTAGATAAGTTAGTCCCTTCTGCAATGTGTGTAAAATTTTATGACTTAAAAGGTTGATGATTTAGAATGGTAAGATATGAATGACAAGATATAAACACCCATGAATTAGAGATAAGGGAGATAGTCCTCCAGGTAAAAGAAATGCAAAAGCAAATGCCTTCCACATGGGAGGGCAAAAGTCCATTTTGAATGAAGACAGAGGCCTCTATATAAATAAGGGAAAAAATCTGATGATATATATATATATATATATTTATATATACACATATATTTGTAATGATACAGAGTGCGTTTGTGATGATACGGAGTACATTTTCTACTCAGGAAACTTACTTATGTTTGTTTAAATCAAGGCTAAACATATGATTCCAGAAGAAAAAAATTTCCTTTTAAAGGTAAATAGTATATAACCTACATGTTAATGATCCTATTGCAAACATTGAAAGGACTTTATAATTTCAAAAAGAAAACTTCATACTTGTATCTTATCTTTTGACATTGTAAGTCAAAATACACAGCAAGGCTAACAATCAGCGATGCGTGCACGCTGATAAAAGCTAGTTTTTTTAACCTGGGATACCAGATTCTCAAATTGTTCTTAACATCCCCTAAGGAATTGTAAGCATAACATTCCTTTTCCTTAAATCCCATTCACATTCTCATAATAGTTAGCCTGGCACTGCTGTAATTTGAAACAATAGACCTGGGAGACTTATTTTTCACTCTAAATATTGTAGCTGAGTTCTTTGAGATTCATTCTCCTTTGATTTTGCTAAGGCCCAAACCAGAAACATGAGAGCAACTGTGATAGTTTCATGCATGAAATAAAACTAGAGATACCTACAGCCTATGACACAGAATTACTTGAGTATTCATGTAAATGCTTTAATCATCCTGCCAGGAGCTGTATTTATATTCATTTGCATAAGCGCATCATGACAAGCAAGGTATTTTAAGGTATTTTGTGTTTCAAGAATTTTTTTTTTTTAACAGATTCTTCTTTCAAGGAAAACCTAGCTTCCTAAAGTTTGTAGTAATTATTTGGGCAAGTTAGATACAATGCATTATAGATTTTATTTCTTTTCTAAAATATAGCAGAAAGGTGGTCTCTTTTGATGAAAGTCATTGATAAATTTCCATAGCTAATACAATTTATTATAAAAAATTAGATAACTAATTGAATTATCTTATTAATTTTTGAAATTTATTTTGTTGTTACATATTTATATATGCTTATATATATAACTACATATATATATCTACATATATATATCTACATATATATATATATATCATTGTATTTCCCTGATTTCTGCCACCACCATATCACCCATGAACTGTCATCTTGATATTATGTATTCATCCCTTTCCTGGTTTCTCCAACCCTCTGTCCCACCCTCTCCCTAGCTGTGTGCTTTAGTTCTGTTGTTAGCTTGTTTTGACTTTTTCTTGAACTTTGGTTTGTTTTCCCTATATTATCTTATAATTGCAGTTACTGTATTATTAGCATAAGGTTACTAATACAATTACAATGCCTATTAATTATTTTGTCATATATTTCATTGTATATATGTAAGGTAAATGAATTATCAGGCATTAGCCTCTATGACCTCTGTGGAATTATACCCTCCCCATGACTGTACATACTTGGGTCCAGTGGGTGTATGGAGTAGGTAGGACTGAGTGGAGAAGAGTATGGAGAATGCCAGAGAGAGAAAGAGGACAGAGGAAGATTGTGAAGATTGTGAAGATTCTTGGGGAGCTAGGAGGCTCACCTTCACCCCTGCCAACCTGACTAGCCTTCTTGCTTGCCTGTGTACCTGATTCCCTGAGAGCACAAAACCTGCATACTCTAGCAAGCACTCTGACACTCTTCTTTAACTCTTAGAACCAATGATCCTACCTGAATTGGGATGACTGCAAAACAATAGACAATAACAATTTTTCATACATAGTTATAATTAGCAAATGCAATAACAGAGCTCTTGAGAGAGGAGACTATAATTTGTGGCTAAGTGCAGAGTTAATTTGTGTAAGTTTCATTAAAACTTTGTCTCTATGGTAAATTCAGAATAAGCACAATCCTCATCCACCCATTTAGCTCTTATGTTTTAAAAGAGCTGTGTGTCTAATGTTGCTCCTTATAATTCTAGTAATATTTTTAATTAAGCAAATACATGCGGAGGAGACATAATTAGCACATATAAATATTATATACCTGTCATATGCATCATCATTCATAAATTAAGAAGAATGACTTATACCTAGTCAGAGTTGTTCATTTACTCTCTGGGATAGATGAACAATCACATACAAAACCATTGAGATGCTACTTGGTGAAATACGCATTATTGTTCACAAATATAAAGATGAATGACTGGGTGGATGGGAGGGAAGTAGCACATAGGGCCATGAGTGTTATCAGACAGGATTCTTCCATTGTCTTACAATTAAGTCAAGGGGGTGTGAAAAGTGAAAATTCTTGGGGTGCTACTATGCCAGTCACTGTGTTTAGAGTTGTTATGTATAGGAAGGTATATAAGCCTGTGATGACAAACCTAGCTATGTTTGTGTCTGGGTTATGTCTACAATGTCCAGTGTATTCAAATAGAGGCAAATACAGCACCTGGGTTTTCAACTCAGCACCAACAGTTAACATACCCAAGTGATCATTGAGAAAGGGAAGTCCCTCTTCCCCAATGAATTCCAATTGCAGTCGGACATCTGACTCCAGTGTGGACTCCAGGAGAACTTAGGTTTACTTCTTGGGCCCTCTGTGAACTTCCACGTCTATTGATGTGGGTCACAACAAGTCTGTTCTGATAGCTACTCCCAGTCTTCCCCAGCCACACAATGATGCATCGTATTTTTTCCATCACCAGTCGGCCCTTAACTGCTGCAATTCTGGGCAATTCTAGGCTTTTTTGTTCTGATGGCCAGCAAGAAGTGGCCTAGTTCAGTGTGGGTTCCAATTTAGGTGGTCAAGTCCCTGCTATGCCATTAATAGATTAGAAAATTTTGAAGTTATAACATCTTAAAACAAGGTTAACTTATCTTTAAAATGTATAAATAAAATCTATTTCATGGGGTTGATAAAACCATAAATAATGCTTAGTTCCTTGTCTGGCATTGAATAAATTAAGAGTGAAAAAATGATAGTTGTCTTCTTTTTCCTAAATGTCTTAATAGACAGCACTGTTTCTAAAACATCCAGCTGAGTGTGGTTTATACATGGTCACTGGATAGTTCCACATTCATGCCTAGACTGAGGACATGCAAACCACTAAACCGTGAGTCTGGGCAAGCATAAAACCACATTTTGAAAGTCCTCCTTCCCATCCTGTCTCCTCCCGGTCTTCCTTTACCATTTTCTACAATACCCTCTGGAGTCCTACATTACTCTGTCTTTTCTCCCAAGGCCTTCCACTCCATGTTTATCTTGCTTTCACCTCTCTGCCATATTGAAACTCCTTGAAAACTCAAATCAAATGTTAGCTGTGTAATACCAAGACTGACATCTCAGAAGTGCTGCACTTTCTCATTTGTGCTCATAGTCCAGTGTACACATCACTCTCACAAACATTATTTAATTCTATCAATTTAAGGATACATTGTTTAATGACTACATTTTATATTTTCCCAAGTATATACACACTTTATTCTGAAAATACAAAATGTCAGCATTGATACCACAGACTTAAAATACATATCTTAAAGGTTGAACATATTCTTATTTCATTTTGCATAAATTAGAAAGCTTATACTGAATTGTTGCCAGTTTTGTTGCCAGCAAGATAACTACTTTGCATCCAGGATATGTATCCATTATTTCAACTAGATTTTCTCTTTGCCTGAGTTTGGACCATATGATCCATATATCTTACATTGAGTATGTCAAGGTTGATTATAACAATAATTAGAGATAATTAATCTTTTGACCAACTGACAATGTAGTTGTGTAAATAAAAATTTTCTTTCATTCAGACTTTTAAGGTTTCTAAGTAGCTAAAATCATTCATTTATCTCTTAACCATCACTGATAAATAATTTCAGGGTCTGATAATAGATTGGATAATACTTGAATATCTATAAAGCAAATATTAGGCAATGCAGTAAGGCTCTTTAACATTAGTTGAGATAAGTCAGGCAAAATAATGATTAGTTCTGCAGGTAATGCTCTTTTTTAAATTTTTATATTTTTTTCCTGTGATTTTCCCACTAATAGTTAATGTGACAGAAACTATAGAGGTTTTTCCGTTATTAGGTGTCCTCAAAACATACAACTTTTCACATACACATGCTCTTTTAAAGTCATACATCATAGTTTTTTAAAATATAGTATAGATTATAAGATTATGAAAGTGATAAAAATCCATGTTTGGGAATCAAACACATATGACCCTTGGTAAGCAAAATTTGGGGGAGGATATGTGTAAGTACATGCAAGATTACCTTGCAGGTTGTTTACAACATTCCATGTCTAATGGTATCACTCAACTATGTTTTGTGCAGGTAATAGAGTGGGCTCTCTTTGGGGCTGAGCATTCATGGATTGGATTTACAATGGATGAAAACATATATTTGAGATAAATTGATTTATTAACATATTTTTTGAAAACTACATGAACAATTTATGAATATTAAAAATAGAGGTATCACAAAAATACTAGTGCAATTTATTATTTAGATGAAAATATCCAAATTGAAATGGAGAATGGCAACAGTCTGATTAGACCAGATACAACACAAGTGAGCAGAGAGTGGAGCAGCTGTGGGACAACAGGCTAAATTCTAGTCCCATGGTGAGTGGCAACAGGCATTGTAATACCTCTGAGTTTCTGGTTCCTACCTACAAAGCAAGGGTACCATTTGACTTCTTAACACATGATTACATGCAGAAATAAATGTGGAAAACTTATAAAAACTGAAAGGTGCAATGAAAAAAAGGTTTATGTGATTTTCATAAATGCTTGATTCAAATAAATATCATTTCTTTAAAAAAAAAGGCAATAGGTGTTTCCCGGATATGCTTTGTTGTCAAAGCTTTATTTTAAATAGTCTCTGGATAGGACTCTAGCTTCATGGAAGATATCATAGAACTAACATCCAATGGAGGTGAGAGAGGAGAGAGCTTCTACTTGGCAGAGGTTCTAATTTCTACTTCCTCAGCCTTTCTCTCATCTTGTTAGGCAACCATAAGGCATTTTGCTTCACTCCTAAGACTCCACAAAATGAAATTTAATACTAGATACCTAGGGATAGGGTAAAATGAGTTTTCAGGTTTTTTTTCATGTCCTTCCACTATTGGCTTCTAAGAATAACACCTGTGGTAGTGCACCCTCAATATGGCCCAATGGATTTGTGCACATGAAAGTGGGCATACCTGAGTCCAGGAGGGAAGGTATAAAACAGTTGAATCACCCTGGGGGAGAAGGAGCGAACACAGAGACCCCAGATCATGAAAGCGTGAAGATTGCTGTGAGTGTAGGGGGCTTGCCTGCTTACCAGTCTCACTGCCTTGCCAGTGCCTATTCACTTGACTGCCAACCTCCCTGACTAAACTGTCTGTGTACCCACCTCCCAGAGAGAGCATTAAAGCCTGTAAAACCCACCAAGGGCTATGCATTCTTCTTTAACTGCTAGAACCGATGATGAACCTACCCTGATTGAGATGGTTGCATTTACACTAGGCCAACCCTCACTTTTGCAGGTGACTTTCAAGGACCAGAAAGATCAAGAAACAAACCCAGAGACTTGTTAAAAAAAAAAAAAAAAAAGGAAAGTCTGTGTTTTCACTGTTAGAATTCCCCACTTTTGACATTTGCCCATGAAGTGCCTTCTAATAAAGAGTTTTGCGTGGCACATTCTTGGATTTGTTGACTCACTGAAAGATTACTGACAGTGTATGAACAGAGAGGAGAGCAACATGCAAGGTGGGAACACAACACCTGGGCTGTCAGCTCAGTACCTCAGGCAGCTATTTTGGGTTGGTGGTACCCTTGGAACACAACTCTCAGGCAACTCCCATGTACCAATCCTAAATATATTTTCATCAATTATGTGCTTTCTTCATAGAGCAAATTTGTTTACATAAAATATCAAACTGACAAAATTTCTATTTTTCCTTCTAGAATGTTCTGGGTAGAAGAAACGAAGCACAAAATGTCTTTATTTTTACAATGTACTCTTATGTAATTCTGATCAACAAAGGACTTCATAGTCATAACACATATACATAAACACCTGAAGCAAAAAGATAATTGCTCAAATTTGTAAGGTAAACAAATTTCTCAAATTTTTTTTTACCATATTCTATTTTATCACCCTAGAAAATTAGCAAATAGAGAGGGTTATCATGGACTATGTGAATATTTTTGGTCATAGATCCAACAAAAAAAATTGTATGTTTTTAATTTTTCTGGTACTAGATTTATGTGTGAAAATGTCATTTCTGTCTTTATAAATTAAATATAAGATACTCAAATATTTAGACTAATAAGACCCCAGTTAGGAACAAGTATTTAGAATTATTAGTGCAACTGTGGAAAAAGTTTATTTGAGGAACCCTATGGGACTGAAACTTAAATATTCCCGGAAATAATACTTTAGGAAAAAGGGGAACATTTTTGACCCATTGAGAGAATCTAGAATTGAATTTATGTTGTAAAGATATAAACAAAGGATAGCATCCAATGTGGTTAACTAGGAGGCAACTGTAGAAAAATAAATTGGCAGAGAAACTTTAAAGTACAAATAATGTGGTAAAGGGAACAACTTTGAATGCATATTATAAAAATAAGCAAAACTAAATGGAAAAGGATAATTAAGAAACAAATGAAAATAAGCAGCATTAAAGTCAATGAAATTTTTGTCAATGATTGAAAATGAGCTTGACAATCTGTGTGAGTCAGCAGTTATATCTTCAGTAAACTTTGTTGGAAGAAAATAATTGTTAATTATAAGTGGACTATTTTCCTGGTGAAAACTCCATTTAAAATATTTATACTTATTTATCATTGAATCAGTGATAACTACCGCCCCATCCTTTACCTAATTAAAGATGCCTTTTTCAGAAATGTCCTTCCAACTACTCAGTAAATTCCAATAAATACATGTAATGAAATGATAGTATTTTGCACACTTTCAAATAATCTTATTCTAAAATTTTTCAAGTGATTAATTCTTTCTTTTCACTGTTTCTCTTTGGTTTCTCTGGCATGCAGTTCCCCTTTAGGGTGGTAAAACTCTACTGGAATTATGCATCCATCCTGTGTTTCTTACTCTGTTCTTCCTATTCAAAACAGAGAAGCAGGCCTTTCTTGGATCACTTGACACATAACACATTAGAGTTTCATTAAAAGACTTCCTTCATGTGTTAAAATGTCCCAGTTACAAGTTCTGATTTGGATACATTTAGTACATTAAGACAAGCTAATAAAGCACTAATCTTCCATCCAAATAAAGTAAGCTAATTATGCACAAACTTAGACCAGTTAGAATGTATTATAACATATTAAGGAAAAAATCTCTAAAATACATTTTGTGAATTTTGGATATATTGGGAGGTATTCCTTTGTCAAATAATTTTCAACTAACCAATAATTATTGACAATGCATCTTAATTGCAGTGCTATGGGTGATACAAAGAAGAATTAGCTACTTGTCAAGAGAGACAAACACTTGTTCTCACAACTCTATAACAGACAATGATATATTTTATAAAGGAGACTCAGTGAAAGCCCTACCAAAAGAGCTTTACACCATGTACATGAATTTTTCTCACACTTGTGCTATCCTCATCTGGTTGAGGCCTGAGTCTCCTCTATTACTGAAAGATTCCCTTCACAATGGTCCTTAGACAATGAAAAATTGACTGGATTGGCAGTCTTCCAGATTCTTCCTCCCAGGGGCATTAGTAGTAGGGAGAGAATTTAAATTTCACTCTGTCTCATTTTTAGCCAATGACCTCTATTCTCCGGGAACAGGGAAATGCTCAACCCAGGCCTGTTAATTGGCTTTATTCCCTTATGTTACTCATGGGAAGAAATGTTCTGCTCTTTCAATAGTAAAACAAAAGCTTATATCTTAGATGCTTTCTAAACACCGTAAGTCACCATACAAAGGTTCCTACAATTAACTAAATCTAAAGAAGATATGATTTAGATTCTCATTCTTCACATATTCACTTTCTGTTGCTTTTTCTTAAATCAGAACACTAGATAAGGCAAAGGTTTTAGCAGTGGGGATGTTCTAATCAAGATTATGGGTGAGATGAGTGAATAATTTGTCATAAAATTTAGGGGAGATAAAAAAAAATTCAATAATAAAGATAAATAACATGTAGTATAATATTTATAAAACTAATTCAGAAAATACATGTTCAGCAAACTATCACAATTAAAAAATATACCGGAAATAGTGATTTTCCTTTTACCCCGGGGCAATGGCTCCAGCACTGACATAATCTCTGAAACTCCAGGTCAGTAACCATTGTCAAATTAACTGTTCATTCAAGATTTATCTATTCAATTGAAGACACACTAAGTGGATAGAATGTAGTGATATAATTGATCAAGAAAGCTTTGTCAATTTGGTACCAACATTATTTTTACCTTGAAATTATAAAATTGACAAATCACTTGTAGAATTTATCATAACTGTTCTTTTATGTTTCTCTCAACTTTGCAAGTCTCCTTTTTATCTTTTTCCTCTTATGACCTCATTTTTTCATAGAAATTACATCTAACTTTTGGGGGGGCTACTTTCCATAAATTTTATTAAACTTTTTGTTGCTTTCCTGACAAACGTTGACTCATTTTCTTCCTCTCCAGTATTCTGTAAAATTACTAATGCATGGGAAGTAACAGATGACAAATTTAAAGCTTTGATTGTAAGTTTAAATTTTATTTTCTTTGGAGGTGATTTACTATCACTTCTGAAACATACTGTTCTTTATCACAACAAAAAAAAATGACATTGTTTTTATTTTCTAAGTGAATGATTGTGGTTTATTGCTGAGAGGAAATATCCCCAGTAGAGTATAAATGCTGGCATTTACAATGCTAAAACCTATAGTTCAACACATACCTCTTAAGATCCTGAGTAAGTAAGCATCATCTGGCTCTGTGACCATCTCCTGTTATAATACATTTCAGGAATCTTACTTTAATATAATCCCCATTCCTCCTGTTTATCTCATAGACTGTTGTTTTCAGACAGTATCCTTTTACATATGCTATAGACCTAAAGTACATTGCCAGTATTTTTCCTTTGATACATATTTTTAACTAAGGTGGAGAAATGTTATCTCTAAGTATACACATAAAGGAATATAACAACATAGGAAATATAGTTTGATACAAAAAAAAAGCAAGATAAAACCTGTACATCCAATTTGATTTTGACTATGTTAAACAAGCATTCTTGTGATATGAGGTAATGAATTCCATTTGTTTTTTAAAAAAAGGAATGATTAAAAATAATGTCTTTTATAATTACCTTTATTTTAACCAGTTCTCGAAATCTTCATTCTTTGTGTATACTTATGTTTCCATCTAATATCATATTGCTTCTGCCTAAAGAATTTAGTTAAAAATTTCCCGTTAAATAGTTACATTGATAATTATTCTGTTTATTTTTTTTTTTTATGGAAAGGGTTTTACTTTCCTCAATTTTGACAGATAGTTTCTCTGGTTACAGAATTCTGGGTTCAAGATTTCTTTTCAACACTTTAAGGCTATCACTCTATTAATTATTGGTGCATAATTTTCCACAGGAGATGTGCTGTAATTCTTTCTGTCTTCTTCTATGTAGTAAGTATGACACTAGATCGATGTCACTAGACTTTATAAAAAGGACTTCACTAGATTTAACTTTGGCATTTAGTTGCCTAGATAGATTTTGTCTGTATAAGATAATGACATTAAATGTGGTACTTGTACAATATTTTTGTCAAAAAAGAAAACAAGAAATCATGAAGGAGATGTAAGAGAAGATGGCAAAATACTTTGATAGTATGCTGTAAGTCATAAAAAAAAGTTTTAGATAAAAACTGAACTTTGCAGGAAAAGGAAGAAGGGAGGAGAGAGAGAGAGAGAGAGAGAGAGAGAGAGAGAGAGAGAGAGAGAGAAAGGCAACTGACAATACTGCTGTTAAATGCCTTAGCTCTTTTGAAGTCAGCAAAGGAATGCAAACATAGGAGCCTTAGCACTTAAATTAATTCCAAATGTTGCAGCCTGTGCCACTTCAAATTAGGGAATTATGGAGGAATTTACAACACTTTCTCCATGCAACTTCACTTAACAATTCTAAACTTGCTCAGGGAATAGAATTATATGCTAATTTCAGTCACATTTCATATAAATTCTACTATATCTGGCAGAAATTCCTCTGTACATATTTGACATTGTTTCTTTACTTTGAGGCCAATAAAGTGCCGTTTTTCTCATTTCTTCTTGATTATTTAATTTTTTAATTTGAATATTTATTATAATATTCTAGTGATACGAATTAGAAATTATAGTTTATAGGAAGAAAATAAAGTTAATAACAATCTCAGCATTCAGACTACTGATGAACTATTGGTGTGGTACCTTCAACTCTTTAAAAAAATTTCTTGTTCTTCTCTCCCAAATTAATACAATATTATAATTTTCCTAACAGCAAAACAGATACATTAATTGGTCTTATTTTGATAGAGGGTTGCATATTTTAAACATTATAAAAATGTCATAGTGTTTCCTTCTTATTTTTGTTAGTATTATTTCTTCTATTGGATGTAGATTTTTGTTTTTATTTTTCTTATATAAAATATTGATGACACAAAGACCCATCTTGACATCATTCTTTTGCCTGCCAGTGTTGTATGTGATGTCTATTGTTACTACTTAGAAAGTGCCTGTTTGTAAATAGATCTGACCATTCCTCTGCAGAATGTTTGCAGTAATACGTAATTAAGTACATATTTCTTACATCTCTAGTGTTGAGCTGGTTTATCAAAAGCCCGTGAGAGCTAGAATTAAGCATATTTGGTCCAGTCTAGATAGGGAAGGGTGGGAAAAAAGCAAAACTAATCTCTGGTGTTTAGACTTTGCTTTGAAACAAAGCATGTCAGTGGAATTGAAACCCTGTGGCAGTGACCCAAAGTCCAAGACCTGTCCTTGTGGAGAGTATGAGCACATCATAAGATTATATACCCTCAGGTATGAAAAGCACCAGAAATGGAAGCCAAGTTATTTACATATAGAGTGTAGAATCCATTGTTTGAGTGAACAGTGCCATTGCTTTGCTTCAACTTCTCTAACAGTCAGTCCAGCCAACTGTTTACATGTTCTCCATTGTGTTAGTGTTGGCTAAGGAAGGGTTGTTGCAAAGAGATTTTCTTTCAGCTTGCACTCTGGGGAACTGTGGGAGTTTGCCAACTTGACAGTTAGACAAGCCTGTCTTCTCTTTCCAAGAAAGAGGAATGATGTGTGGATTGCTGAGTTCTAAGTGACAGTGGAGCAGGCCATGTATCCTGGATCCCAAATCAAGTTCAGTTCTTAAGTGAGGGAGAGGGCAGAACCAGGCAGATAGAATGGGAGATGCTATCAAAGTCACACTATGTGCTGTTCTGTAATTATTTTTTGTAGACTAGTGGCACCTCTTGCTTCACATAGATCTTCTTTCTAGACTTAACCATTTTGTAAACAAAATTTCCTTCTATGACCTGATGGGAGAGGGAGGATCTATATTTTTAAAGCTTCTGGAAAATAGTGTGTTATGATTTCTGTTACCTAAAATAGTAATTTGAGTCTGCTGTTACAGAATCCAGAAAATAGGATCTCCAGTTACCTAAATTGGTTCTAGATGAGAGTCAGACATAGGAGAATAAATCTCATTCTTCACAATGTAACAACTAAATACAGAAAAGGTTCTCATGTAGTACTTGTGGGACTCTTTGTCTATTCTAAATATGTGGAGTTCATATGATATTTTTTAAGGTTTGAATTCACTATCATTTGCTAGGAGAAAAGAGCAGTTTTTTAGCATAAATAACTCTCATGGCGTCTAGAGGTTACTAGTGTCTATGATCAGTTTGATTCCTTTTTTCTTTTATTTTTTTAACAATTTATTATCATTAAGACGAATTTTTTGTTTCCAAAAACTTGAAGACACATTTGAAGTCATGCGTCTGGTTCCTACAATACATCTGAACAAAGTAATTAGAGCACAATGTCACAGTTTTCAAAAAAAAAAATTACTCTTAATTGAAAAGGTGCTGTTAAATGGGGCAGGGGGGTCAAAATAGGCTTTCACTGGTGGCATCATGATTTGGTGGAACAGGCAGCATCAGGCAAGTCTCTCACCTGAGAGTAACCAGAAATGAACTATTACAATGCAGAAATCTTACCAGTTAATTTCAGGACTGAGCCATGATTTTTTTTTTTCTCTGAGGTAGGTGGTTGTTCATTCATTGAGTATGGGGCAAAGAGAGGGAAAGGGAAATGAAGTTGAGTTGATTAAATTTCTGTGGCACAAGCTGGGAGAGCTTATATCTATATTATATATTACATATATATAATATTTTGTTATATGTTATTTTATCATATATATTATATCTATCATGTAATATATAATATGTATCATGTTACTTATATATTGTATATTATATATTTTACATATACAATATATACTATTTTGTAAGTTATATTTATGTTATTTGATATAATATATTTTATATATTGACATATAGTATAAATATAATATACACTTACATGTCATATATATTTATAGCATAGTATATATTTATATTTGATATACATGTAATTATATAATTATGTATTTTTATAATATATCATAATATAATAAATTATATTACATTCTATATTTATGTTATATATTATACTATATTATATGTTTAGATGTATATATTCATATATTATACAAAATATAATATGTATATATTTTTTGCATTCTGATGTGCTCAGGTGACTTCTACAGTTAAGGAAAATTGCTCTTTTTGCTGACCTAGTCCTGGAACCTACTGCTGAGTTTGAAAGAAGTTAATTTTTATCCTGATATAGTAGAAGAAAGGAAAAGAAGGAATGAGTGGAGAAGGGGGAAGAGACAGGAGGGAAGGAAGAGATATAAGGAGGAAAAGAGGAAGGGGGAGTTGAATAAATGTTTAAGGTGCAATTCAAGAAAACTTCAGTGTAATTATAAGGCAATCCTCTGTGGAGAAAATCCTAATGCTGAAAGTGGGTAAAAAGAGACTTTTTGACTTGATTTAACTGTTTACTCCTATCCGCCTGCTTCTCTCTCCAAAGCAGGCTACAAGCAGTACTTAACTGGATACAGCTATCTGCCTGCTACTCTACAAAGCAGGCTACACACTCTTTATTAGCATTTTCACTGATCACCTTTACCATTGATATGCAAAATCCAGCCAACTGCTCTCTGCTTTCAGCTCCAAAAACTGCAGAAAAGAAAAACTTTAATACACAGTTTAAACTTTCCACTCGTGGGTCCTTACCACCATCCCCAGCCTTCTCAACCAAAATACCAAGCCAATGCAAGACAATCAGTGCAGTGCAGACTAATTTATTTCTAACAAAGTGATTTCTAATTATCCTATTAACTA
>PVHY01010999.1:0-49656 GCA_004024945.1 Uropsilus gracilis | reverse complement strand
TTCTGGAGGCTTTGTTTGTCTGAGAAGTTTCTAATTTTTCCTTCAAAAAGGAAGGACAACTTTGCTGGGTAGAGTATTCTTGGTTGGCATTTTTTGTCTTGGAGTGTTTTGATGATGTGGCCCCATTCTCTCCTTGCTTTGAGTGTCTCTTCTGAGAAATCTGAAGTCAGTCTGATTGGTTTTCCTTTGTAGGTTATCTATTTCCTTTCTCTTGTTATTCTCATAATTTTTTCTTTATCTTTGGCTCTTGAAAGTCTTACTATGATGTGTCTTGCTGTGTTTCTTCTTTCATTAAAGTAGTTTGGTGTCCTTTCTGCTTCCTGTATATCTATTTTCATTTCTTTCTTCAAATTTGGGAAATTTTCCTCTATTATTTCGTTGAAAAGCCTTTCAGATCCTATGTTTTTCTCTTCTCCTTCTGGGATTCCTATTACTCTTATATTTGTTTTCTTTAGAGTATCTGACAGATCTCTGATTTTTTTCTTCTGTTTTCTTACTCTGTTTTCTCTCTCTTTCTCTTTCTTCCTTCTCTCTACTTCTGTGTCCTCTAGTGTGCTGATTCTTTCTTCTATTTCTTCTAATCTGCATTCCTGGCTTTTCCCTGCATTTTTGAGCTCTTCTGTTGTTCCTCTTATGCATTGCATCTCCTGCAGCTTCTTATTTAGGGTTTCAATTTCGTTTTTCTGTATTTCAATGATATTGTTCATTCTGTTACATTCTTTTTTATATTTTTCTACTACTTCTTTTAGTTCATTGACAGCTTCTACCCTCTTGCTTTCTCTTCTTTTGCCCTCCTCTTTGGCCTCTTTGAGTGCTTTTATCATGTTGATTCTGAATTCTTTGTCTGACATGTGAAGCATTTCTTCCATGTCATCCATGTTGGTTTCTACAGATTGTGTATCCTTTGGGGGTGAATCCTTTTTCCTAGGGCTTACTTGATTATTTGTATTCTTCCTCCTTCCGGTGTTTTCCTTTCGGATTTGCTCTACATATTGAGTGACTACTGCTCTGGTGTTAGGCATGTTGAAGGCTGTTTTAACTGTGGATAGTTCTGTCTTTGTACTTTTGCTGCAGTGGGGGTTATATCTTGTTTCCGTTGCTTTTTGAGGGAGACCAGTTCTTTTTCAGGGAGTGAATGTGTGTCTAGGTATGGTTTCTATTTGTGTTGTCTGTCTTCTTTATTATCGTTCACCCCCCCTTTATTTTTTCAGCTTGATGAACCTTAAACAGTTCTTGATGTCTCCAAGCAATTAGGTTTGGTCTAGAACTCTTTTTAGTTGGGGTTTCTTCAAGCTCTTGGTTAGTGCATGTCTTTGTTTCTTTAATTTGTGGTGCCGGCGCTTTTGGGTTTGGGGACAACCAGAAGTAGTCTCTTTGCTGGCGGGGCAACTGACCTGAGGGAGCCTCTGCCCGCCGCAGGTTTAGGCTGCCTCTCCCCTCTGGGATGAACTTCCTGCAGCCACACTCCTGCTTCAGCGACTCAGTCCGCCCAGGCCCTAACTCCGATCGCACTGGGCTGGGGGTGAAAAGTTGGCTGACCCAGTACCGACTTCTGGGTCCGCCCCAAGCCTGAAGACCCCGGCCTGTTCAGATGCAAATTGCAGCCTCTCTCTAGCACCCAGGTGCATTACCGTAGCAACCAGAAATGGTCCCTTTGCTGGCGGGGCAACTGACCTGGGGGAGCCTCCGCCCACTGCAGGTTTAGGCTGCCTCTCCCCTCCGGGATGAACTTCATGCAGCCACACTACTGCTTCAGTGACTCAGTCCGCCCAGGCCCTTGCAAAAATAATTTAATAGCAAACAAATGGTGCTGGAGTTACTGAACATCCAAAAATTTAAGAAAATAACTAGTTCTTAAGCCTTATACAAAAATTTTCTCAACTTGAACCATAGACTTGATGTAAAAAATATATAACACTTTTGAGAAACATTGTAGAAAATATTTCGAATTTATGTCTAAGCAAAAAGTCCTTAGTGTTGTCTAAGGATACATAAAAAGAAACTTGATGAATTGAAATTCAGCAAAATTACAAATTTTTGCTTTGTGAAAGACCTTATAAAGAGAGTGAAAACAAGCTACAGACTGGAGAATATTTGCAAACCACATATTCAACAAACCTATAGATAAGTGCTCATACCAACATTAGTATAAAAGCAACATTGAACAAACCCAGATGTCCTTCAACAGGTAAGTGGTGTCACTAAATATGACACATGCATACAATTGAATATTTCTTAGCAATACAAAGACAAAAACCAGCATCACATCCAATGACTTGGATGAATTTCCAGGGAATTATGCTGACTGAAAATTAAAGCTAAAATCAAAAGCACACACTTTATGTTACTCTATTTATACAACATTTCACTATACTATTCCATTCACATAACCTTTCAAAATGACATTATAGTAATGGATAACTGATGGTTTTCAAACATTACAGTGTAGATGGTAGTGGGTTTTTGGTGGGGAAGGGGTGTTAATGTAACTAACGTACAGGAGAGATCCTTGTGATAAATTCTGCTATATTTTGATTGGGGATATTTGAGGTAAAAATAATCTGATGACATTTGTTAACCAATTGTTACTCTTCTCCAATACTTTTAAACAGAGATACAACAGATATGTAATAGTCTCTTAGGGGCTATTTAATATAGTATGCAACTTAATAACGTGTCTAGCAAGTTATTTGCCTCTGTAAGTTTTAGGATATTTAGGTAATGGCAATAAATTGTGTATCTCCTCTTGACTATTTTGAAGAATAAATGGACAATAAATTTCATAATATTTAGTGATGTGAACCTAAGAAACAATTATTAGCTAATTGGCACAGGGCTTGTCACCTTATATATGATGACTATGATGACTGAATAAATCAGATTTCCAGCTACTGCTGAAAACCTGCTGAGATGTACATATTTGCCCATCAAGACTATGTCTACTAGGAAAACTGCCCACAGGAATTAAATGAGTCCAGAGTCTAATTAATTCTAGTATCAACTATAGGATTTTATTTGGATTCCAACAAGACTGGAAAAATTGTGAACATTCTTCAATTATAGGTTATGTATTTATAATAACCCCTTTCATGTTTCTTTCATGTACAGCTTGGTATTAATACATTCTTTTAGTGTTGCATTTCTTTTTTTTTATTGTTGCCTTTATTTATTTATTTATTTTTAATTTATTTATCTATATTTCACATCATTTCAATCCCTGGGTGTTGCATTTCAATGAAACCTCTTACCCTTCTTTCTATCTTAAATGATAACCTAATAAAATTAAGTATTCTGTGTTGGAAATATTTATAAACCTCCTCCCATTTCCTTTCTACCTTAATAGTTTTACTAAAAAGTATGTGGGTGGTCCTTTTGGTGTTCCTTTTACTCTCAATGCTTTTAATAATTTATTCTTGTCATTAGCTTTCAAATTTTTTATCAAAATGTGTCTTGGAGTGTGTCAGTCTTGAATTATTTTGTTTGTAACTCTTATTATCTCCTCTTTGTTGTGATTTTTTGTGTGTTCTTAACCAGTGTGTTTTCAGTTCTCTCCATTATGTGTATTTGCCTCCTCTTGAGGCCTTCTATTGTATTTTTAATTCAGTTAGAGTATTCTTAACTCTGGTAAATGTTCTCAGTCTTTGCTGTGTTCCTGTTTTACAACATATATTGTTTTTTATGAATTCAGCAAACATTGTAGTAATTGTTACCATTAATTTCTCTTTAGGCTTTTCTTCAGTTCTAGATTCAGACTTCTGTATTTCCTTTTGTTGTTGTTGTTTCAGTATTTGTAGCATGTTCTTTTGCCTCATTTTTTTTACTGTGAATAGGTTGTAATAGGGAACTTAATTTTCCTTACCTTTGACTTTAGATGACTCCTTTATTATTTAGATATAAGCAAAACTATTAAAAACAATGAATCAGTATATTAAGTGGCTACAATATCAATAAACAAAGTTCTGTTGCATTTCTATATGAAAGTAATTAGCTAGAAGAGAGAAAATTTAAGAAAAATACCCCAGATACAGAAGCATCTGAATGTGCTAAATAAATAGAAATAAATCTTACAAAGGAGATGAAAGACATATTACATGAAAATTATAAGACATTCCTAAAAGAAATAGAATACATGTAAAAAGATTGGAAAGATTTTTCATGTTTATGAATTGGAAGAATTACCATTTTGAAATGTTTTTATTAAAATAGTTTATTGATATATTCATATATTTCACATCATTATAATTCCTGGGAGTCACCCACCACACCTCCTCCCTGGCCAGTCCTGCCTGCCCTCCCACCCAGTTGTGTATTTTCGTTTGGTTGTCCATATATTAGTGAAACCATTTGGTTTCTGTCTTTTTCTTTCTGACTTGTTTCTGCTAATATGATTTCTTCTAGATTCATTCATTTTATCTCAAATTCATCAAAGTTGTTATTTTTAATTGATGAATAATATTCCATTGTGTATATATAATATATATATATATGTCTTGGATGTGGAAGAAAAACATTATATATATACACAATGGAATATTGTATATATGTATATATATCACATTTTTATCCATATCTAAGATATATATACATATATACATATATACAATATTCCATTATACATATATATCACATTTTTTTCATCCACTCATCTGTTTTGGGACATTTGGGTTGTTTCCATGTCCTTGCAATTATAAATAGTGCTGCATAAACATCTGAGCATAAGTGTTCATTTGTACCCACATTGAGGTCTCCTTTGGGTAGATTCCCAGAAGAGTGATTGTTGGGTCAAATGGTAGTTCCATTTTCATTAGTTTGAGGGTCCTCCACACTGCTTTCCATACTGGCTGGACCAGTTTACATTCCTACCAGCGGTGTAAGAGTGTACCTTTCTCTCTACATCCACACCAGCACTTGTTGTTGCCCGTTTTTTTAATGTGGGCCATTGTTACTGGTGTAAGGTGGTTTCTCATTGTGGTTTTGATTTGCATTTCCCTGGTTGCTACTGATGTTGAGCAATTTTTCATGTGCATGTTGGCCATTTGTATTTCCTCTTTGGAGAAGTGTCTCTTTAGTTCTTCTCCCTACTTTTTGATTGGGCATCTTGTTTTTTTTTTTTTTTTTTTTTTTTTTTTTTTTTTTTTTTTTTTTTTTTTTTTTTTTTTTTTTTTGGTTTTTTTTTTTTTTTTTTTTTTTTTTTTTTTTTTTAGTTGTGTGAGTTCCTTGTGGCTCTTCATTATTAAACCCTTATTACTCTTGTGGAGGGCAGAATTTTTTCCCCATTCTCTTGGGCTTCTTTTTTCTTTTTCTGTTGTCTCTTTTGCTGTACAGAAGTTTTTTATTTTGAAATGTTAATCTTACACTAAGTATATGTAGGTCATATGCAATTCCTATCAATGTTTCAATGGACTTACTCAAAGAAATATACCAAATGTTGATGAAAGTTTATATGAAATGACAAAAGACCCTACATAGCCAACATAATCTTGAAAAATAAAACAAACCCTACCTACCCCTTCCCAGAGAGCAAATGCTTTGTGACATTCCATGAGACCCAATAGCACTTTACCAGATGTGTGAGAGCCTGCACTTTTATGCAGGAGGGTGCCAGTGTAGCCAAAGACCACACAAAAGAACATGAAATTTTGCCAGGTTTTTCCCAAACAGAAGCCTTGTGACATCCTGCAAGAACATAACAGCCACTGCCATAAGTAGTGAGACCACAGACCCACATCAGGGAGGGTACCAGAGCATTCAGAGGTACCAAGAGATAATGCCAGCTGTCACCCAGAACAGTTGAAGGCCACTGACCTACATAAAACACAACCTGCACCTACCTAGACCAGCAGAGGCCTCAATACTCATGGGACCCCCATCAGCAACTACTTGGAGACAGAGGTCTTGTTATCTCTCAAGAGATCGCTTCCTGGACCCACACATAATATTGAGACCTAGGACCTATTCAGGGAGAGAAACAGATTTTCTAGAGGCCTCACAGCATTCCCTGAAATCCTGTCAGATCTTGTCCACTGAGGTGAGATCCCTGACAAGTGAGAGGCAGTATCATACATAGAGGAAACACTACATATAGCACTTGGGTTCCAAAACTAATAATGACCAAAAGAAAAAACCCAATAAATGCCAACATGGGTCCACAAAGGACAAATTCTTAAAATTAGACAATCATGCAAAAATGAATAAAGAAAAAGAAAACTAAAACAAATTACAAGCAGTGAAATTGAAACTCACCTAAATTCTCTTAAAAAACAAACAGCACCAAGTGGTTTCACAAATGAATTCCACAGAATGTTCAAAAACGAACCCATGCATGTGCTACAAAAAGTCTTTCTAAAAAATGAGGAAAAATGTCTACTTACAAATGCATTTTATGAAGCAAACATTACACTTATACCAAAACCAAACAATGGAAATGCATAAAAACAATATTACAGATACCCTATTGCATGTTTGAAAATATTTGCGCATTATGTATCTGATAGGATTGATAAAAATATGCAAATAACTCACAAAACTCTAAAAACAAAACAAATAACCAAACCAAATATTGGGCAAAAGAAGTAAAGAAACAGTTCTCCAAAGAAGACATTAGAGAAACCAGCAGGTATATAAGAAAATGTTCACAATTGCTTACTTGTTAGAGAAATGCAAATTAAGACTACAATGAGATACCATAGGACCTCTGAGAATTCCCCATATGAAAAGACCAGAATCAACAAGTCTGGCAAGGATGTGGAGAAAAGGGAAACTTCCCACACTGTTAGTGGGAATGCAAACTGTTTCATCCCTTATGGAAAGCAGTATGAGAATGTCTCAGCCTTTTTAACATGGATCTGCCATTCAACCCAGTAATTCCACTCATAAGCATGTACTAAAAATGTTCAAAAGCAAACTTGCACTCCCATGTTTATTGGAGCACTATTCATTACAAGTATACCTTGGAAACAACCTAAGTTTTCCAGAACAGATGAATGGATAGTTATATATATATATATATATATATATATATATATATATATACACATTATATTATAATATTATATATAATGTATATATGCACACAGTGGGCTATTATTTACCATGATCAAAAAAGATAAACTCATGCAATTTGCGGCAACATGTATGAAACTTGAAGGGATAATGCCAAGTGAAATAGCCAGAAGGAGAAAAATACCAGATGGTGTCATTACTATTTGGAATATAGAGCAACTAAACTAATAGATAAAGATGAGCTTAAAAACTAACCTTTGATAGCTGACTACAGAAATGAAGCATCAAGTTGGGGAAGGGAGTAGGATGGAGTAAGAAAAAACAATGAGGGAATTACAATGTTCTACAGAATATGATAGAATATGTATGAACTGGTTGTGGGTACACTATGGTAATACCTTATTAGGTGTATCTCAACATTACCAGAATAAAAAATACTAAATTTAATTTAAATGTAAAAAAAAGAATGAACAGAATGGTTATATAGGTATCATACCCCCTGACTTAAAAAAAAAAAGCTATAGTAATAAAATATAATTGTATAGAAACAAAACATAATGAAATAACATGGTATTAGAATAAACATAGACACAGAGACCAATAGGAAAAATTGTGAACCCAGTAATAAACTCACATTTATATAATTAATGGACTATGAGCAGCCAAGAGCATACATAGGAAAAGGAGAATTCTGTATATTAAATGGAAACTGGAAACAAACATAAAAATGAAACTTGACCCTCTTTAACACCATATACAAAAATTAGCTCAAAATTATTTAAATATTTGGATGTAAAACTGGAGACCATAAATATATATTGAAGAGAACAGGTAAAATAAATAAATAAATAAATAAATAAATAAATAAATAAATAAATAAATAAATAGATAGATAGATAGATAGATACAAACAAATAGATAAAAACCAAATCCATGACATTGAATTCGATGATTTCTTTGGGGCCTCAATTCCAATAGCAAGAAAAACAAAAGGAAAAAATATATGAACCAATGTGATCACATGAAACTAAATACCTTATGTAAAGTGAAACTATCACTGAAACAAAATAACACTCTACTGAAGTGGGGGGGGGGGACAATGCATCTGACAAGAGATTAATATCCAAGACTCACAAAAATCTCATACAGCTCAACAAAAATAAACAACATATCATGAATAGAAGAGCTAAATAGATATTTTTAGGGTAAATGCATTCATAATCAAGCATATTCCAGTCTCTATGGTTACCACCTGCACACTTGATCATGTTGATACAAAGTTACGCGGTTGTGTGAGTATAGGGCAAGTATGATGTTTGTGGACATCTGGGCCCAAAGAATATGGGCATGAATATGTGCAAGTGCCCATACCTGAACCTAGAAGGGAGGATGAAAGTAGTGGAAGCAGGCAGCATGGTGAAGGAGGTTGGCAGTGGTGTGACTACAGAAGGATGAGATTGAGATTGCAAGAGGGGGATTGAGAGTGTGGAGTTTATCGGTGCTGGGGGCTTGATTGCCTCCCTCCAAGTCTTTCAATCTCCATTGCCTGATTCCTCTGTCTGAGATCCCTGCCTGCCTCTTGTAACCAGAGACTGGTGAATGACATAGCAGGGAAGGGGCACCAATAAAGAGAAATTGACCAGCTGATACACACCTTGAGGGTAAGCAAGGAAAGAAACACTATGGGTGGAGTCAGGAATAAGATAAAACTCACCAAAAGAAGTGGACTGGGGAGGCGCTGGAATGGGCTGTGATCCAGAAGGTTGGCAACCAGGGATTTGGCCACCCTGGGGAAGAGGAAAAGTTATGAAGCTCAATTACAGATCTTGGGTTTGAAAACTGAAATTTGGACCTCTGAAAAAGAGGATAGCTCTTCGGAAAAAATTGGGACCCGTATACCGCTGAAGACGAGAAAAAAAATTGGAATCTGCGTGTCTCCCAGAGAAGAAAGAGTTGAACTTGCTACTTTGGGTGAAATGCCTGCTTCAGGTTTGGAGTAGTGAGAAGACATCATCTGAGACAAATGCTTCTTTGTGTAAAATGCTTGTTTTCAGGTCTGGGTTGAGGTCTCCTTTGCGTAGATTCCCAGAAGAGCGATTGTTGGGTCAAATGGTAGTTACATTTTCATTAGTTTGAGGGCCCTCCACACTGATTTCTATAGTGACTGGACCAGTTTACACTCTCACCAGCAGTGTAAAAGTGTTTCTTTCTCTCCACATCCATCCCAGCACCTTACTGTTTTCTGCTTTTTGGATGTGGGCCATTCTAACTGGTGTAAGGTGGTATCTCATTGTGGTTTTGATTTGCATTTCCCTTAGTGCTAATGACGGTGAACCATTTTTCATGTGCCTGTTGGCCATTTGGACTTCCTCTTTGGAGATGTGTCTTTTTAGATCTCCCCAGTTTTTAACTGGGTTTTTTGCTTTGTTTTTGTTAAGTTCTGTGAGTTCTTTGTGGATCTTTGTTTTCAGACCCTTGTCACTTGTATGGAGGATAAAAATATTTTTCCCACCCGGTTGGGATTCTTTTTGTTTTTTCTATTGTCTCTTTTGCTGTTCAAAGCTTTTTAGTTTGATGTAGTACTATCTGTTTCTGTTTTCCTTCATTTTTTTTGCCATCTACTGATGTGGCCAAAAATGGATTTCTGAATTGTAACTCATGAAGGGTTTTGCCCAGGTTTTCCTCTATGTATTCTATGGTTTCGGGTCTTACATCCAAGTCTTTTATCCATTTTCATGTAGTTTTTGGACATGGTGTGAGTGAGGTATTTTGATTCAAATTTTTGTATGTCTTGGTCCAGTTTTCCCAACACATTTATTGAAGAGGCTGTCCTTGATCCAATGTAAGTTTTTCACTTCTTTGTCAAAGATTAGTTGACTATGTATGTATGGATTCATTTCAGGGGATTCAGTTCTGTTCCATCTATGACAAATCTACAGCAAATATCATCTTAAATGGGGAAAAACTAAAATCATTCCAATGAAGATCTGGAACCAGGTAAAGACGCCCACTCTCTCCACTACTTTTCAACATTGTACTGGAAGTTCTAGCAAGGGCAATAAGACAAGAGAAAGACATAAAAGGTGTACAAATAGGGAAAGAAGAACTGAAACTCTCATTATATGTAGATGATATGATTCTTTATGTAGATAATCCAAAAAATCCACAGAAAAACTGCTTGAAACAATAAACCAGTTCAGTGGACTGGGGAGGCACTGGAATGGGCTGTGATCCAGAAGGTTGGCAGCCAGGGATTTGGCCACCCTGGGGAAGAGGAAAAGTTATGAAGCTCAAGTAGCTGATTACAAAATCAAGTAGTTGATTGCAAAATCAACACACAGAAGACAGAAGCTTTCCTATGCACAAAAAGTGAAGCAGAATAAGAAGAAATTAAAAAAAATCCCATTTATCATTACACTGAAAAAAAAATACCTGGGGATAAACTTAACAAAACACATGGAAGATTTATACAAAGAGAACTTCAAAACACTGCTAAAAGAGATAGAAGATATAAAGAAATGGAAAGACATTCCCTGCTCATGGATTGGAAGATTTAACATCATCAAAATAGCCATCCTACCAAAAGCAATCTACAGATTCAATGCAATACCTATAAAAATTCTGACAACATTCTTCAAAGAGATAGAACAAAAACTACAGAAATTCATATGGAATAACAAAAGACCTCTATTATCGAAAAACTTCCTGACCAGAAAAAGAGAGAACGGAGGTATTACTATTCCAGACTTCAAACTATACTACAAAGTCATAGTAATTAAAACATCTTGGTACTGGTACAAAAACAGACAATCAGACCAATGTAACAGAAACAGGCTTTATTAATGAGAGGGTAAGGAACCAAAAGTCCCTAGGGCCATCCAGGCTCTAGATGCCTCACTCCAGTTCAAAAAACCAAACAATATGAAACAGGCCAACACCAAATCCAGGTTTTCAGCAAGCCCCTCTCATCAGAGACACACATTTCCTTGCATCCCTGGACTGTTGCCCATAGACCAGAAGTTCGCAGTTTTTCTTCTCGCAGGCTGCAGCCAGGCCACCGACATGGTGCCTGGTCCTTTCTCCTCTCTCTGGTCTGGGTGTGTATCCCTCATTTTCCCTGCATGCACTTATTCTCTCTCTCATCCTGTGTTCTTCTTGTGTCTGAGTTCTCTTCTCATGAGGCTTTGCCCCTCGCTCCACGTGTCTTGCTGAGTCTCTATCCACCGTGATGTCTTCCTACTCAGCTGCATCTTCAGCCTTATAGTGTAAATATTGGTCCCTCTCTTGTTCAGATTTACTGCCTATTAGCATCTGGTTTCAGCCACATAGGACCTGACGAGGTCTTCCTCCCTCAGCCATCCTGGGTCTGCTCTCACAGTTGCCCCCATTCTTACACTTAGGGGCCACTGCCACTCTGGGGTGTATCCACAGATCTCCCTGGCATTTGGGGAACAGTCACCTGCTGTGGCTCCAGGAGCAATGGGCAGCACACATGGCTGCTTGGCCACTGAGGCCCAGTGGCCACCTCTTGATTTTCATCTCCTGGGGTATACAAATGAATCCATCCATTCCCAAGGTCCTATAGGCATAAAACAACCTTTAAAAGTTCTTATGCCTTCTGGGGAAACCGTTTGTTAAAGTCTATCAGTTTTATCTGAAAGACCGTTGGGGGTCCTCTTTCTTCTTTGATCTGTTGCCTCAGAATTATACAGCTGGTCCTTGGGGGGACCACATGAGTTCTTGTCCTGTAGCTCCCAGAACTTGTCCACCTCTTGTCCTCTTACAGTGTCTCCAGAGGGCTTCATACCCAACAGCTGACTATACCACTTGTCTGTGTTGAACCCCCCAACTCATTCCAATTGTCTGTATTAAACCATCCTGCCATCTAGGCTACTCAGCTTGTCCTCTATGTCCATACTGAACTATCCCATTTTATCACCAATTGTAATGTAAACAGTTACCTTGTCTGTAACTCCAATTGGAGTGCAGGAGTCGGGCTTTTGTGGTTTCTTTATTGATTAAGGAGTTATACAGACATACCAGGCAGGGCAAGGGCCAGGGCCAGGGCCAGGGTCCAGGAGGCAGTCAAGCCTTCTGTCTCCCCTGGCCCCCTCCCAGGAATCTTCATGCTCTTTCTCTGGGTTCTCTCTCTGGTGTTTTTTTTCCACATTCTCTCTTTGCCATGCTCTCTCACCCAGGGTGACTCTGCCTTTTTATCTTCTCCTCCTTCAAGGCCCAGGTGTTCCTACCAATACAAGCATACATACACTGGGCCCAAGTGTATACGCAATCATGGTTAGGGTGCAACACCACAGATACTGGTCATAGAGGCCAGTGGCTGAAAAATTCTGACCAATTCATTTAGCCTACAGTCTATTATTTCAATCTGCAAACTTGCAACTGAACAGATGGCCACAAAAAAAGGCTAATAGATAGGGCTCTTAGAGTTTGCCACTAGTGAGTATCAAGATTTCAAAATGTCCACTATACTGAGGATACTTGATTTATTCAATGAGAACCCACAGAGATCTCCTTCTTTAGGCCATCTCGTTGGCCTAAATATCTCCTAATGTCATCTCAGCTTCAACATCTAGTCTGAGGTTGAGCATTATGTAGCTCTGAGTATGGGTTAGAGTTGAGACACGGCTTCAAGCCTAGAATTGTTTGTTGAATTCAAGTACAGAGCCTTATCCAGGGTCATATGCTCTTTTTTAGTAAGGTGTTTAAACTCTGGTTACTTATAACATTCGGTTGTTTGCCATTTTTTCGCACTTAATGTTTCAGATATCACAGACTCAGAGTGAAATTAGTAACCTCTTTTATGAACAGACACAGAATATCTGACCTGGATCACCCCCATGAGTTCAAGTTCTAGACTGAGAACCTCAGACTATAACAAGTAATTTTCACTTCACAGCTGTACTCCTTCTGCTGTGCATGCCAACTCTGGGCATTCCCTTCTCCATTACGGTGCCAGAGCTACAAAGTCCCCCAAACCACTTCTGTACAACAGCAGAGGGACAATGAGGTGTCTGCTCTGAAAAAAAGCTTATATTTTGATGAAAGCATGATATATGAGGCTAAGCATTCTATTCATGTTCTGGTTTCCATCTTTTTTATCTTCCCAAAAGACTCATTCTAGTGATTATTCCTTCTCTTAGCTTCAAATTGTCATTGTCTATTATGAGCCATTGGCATTGAAATATGCTCATTTGTTCCATCTTTAAAAATCCCTATATCTCAAATTCCAATCCAACCACTACCCTATCTTTCCCATATTATCACAACCACACTTGAAGGGGTTGGATAAAATTTTCATCTTTTTTCTCATATCCAAATAATTTCTCAACCCACACAAGCTATATCTCCTCATCAAAACTACTCTTGCTAAGATAAAAAATGACTTCCTTCTCAGTCTGGAGAATGGATTTTGTCCGTTTTGTTCATTGATGTCTTCTTAGTACCTAGAACAGTGCCTGACAAAAGTTACTGAAAAAATACTTGTATTTTCCTTCTTGAAAATTATAATTTCTTACATTTTTATTGAGGTAGCATATATTGGTATACAATGCTATATGAATTGAGAAAATAGATTCACATCTACTCAGATATATATTGCCACACCATTCCAATGATAAAGATACACATTGTCCTTTATCCTAGGCCATTGATCTCCTCTCCCCCTTGTTCCTATCCCTAAATTTTCACACCCTCTGGTAACCTCAATTTTGCAATCAATAGCTAGTGTTTGTTTGGTTTTAGTTGTCATTTTTTTAATTTCTTTAATTTTCCTATATTTTTCACATAAATATTAAATCATCCCATATTTGTCTTTCTTCTGACATATTTCACTTAGCATATGTTTTCTACAGTGACAGGACCAATTCAAAATCAAGGTTCTATTTTCACCACACCCCCACAAACTTTTGCTTTTTCTGGGTTTGTTGGTTTTTGTTACTTTTGTTTTGTTTTTATGTATGTACTTTTTGTTTTGTTGTTTGCTTTTGATATGGATCAATCTCAATGGACTGAGGTGTTATCTCATTGTGACTTTAATTTATATTTCCTTGACAAAGAGTGATAATAACCTTTTTTTACAATTGTGAGGATCACCTGCATTTCTTCAATGAAGAAGTAACTATTTAGCTTTTCTATACATCTTTTTATTTGGTGCTTTTACTTTTTGTTGAGTTATGTGAGTTCTTTTTGAACCTTCAATAGCAGCAGATATATGTTATGCTTGACAGATATATGTTATGCAAATATTTTCTCTCTATTTAACATTGTGCTATTATGTGTTTGTGACAGATGTTTTTTCTCTGTGTTGAAGCTTTTCAACTTTATGTAATCCCAGTTGTTTATATTTTCTTTTGTGTGTGTGTTTATTTTTGTTGTTTATTTTTCCTGCTGGGGATATATCTCCTAAGATATCTATGAAATCTGCATTAGAGGTTTTTGCTTGTGTTTTCTTCTGTGCTTTTAAGGTTTCATCTTGAATTCAAGTGTTTTTCCTATATTCAGTTGATACTTTTGTATGGTGTGAGATAGTTCTCTAGTTTCATTCTTTTACACATTATTGTTCAATTTTCCCAACCTAATACTGAAAAGACTTTACTTGTTCCAGTGTATATTTTTGACTCCTATATCATAGATTAACTATCCATATAAGTGTGGATTTATTTCTGGGTTATCAATTCTATTACATTGTTCTGTATATCTGATTTGTTCTAGTACCATGTTGCTTTAATTTTAGTTTTGTTATGAGTTGAAGTGTGAAGTGTGGTTCTATCATCCTCTTTTTATTTTTTATTTTCAGGTGTTGCTACTCATGGTCTTTTGTGGTTTCATACAAATGTCAGTATTATTTACTGTTTTTTTGAGAAGTCCATTGGAATTTTTATAGGAATTGCATTGAACCTAAATTTCTTTGGATAAAAAAAATAGTTTTATTGTGCTAACAATTTCAATCTATGAGCATGGAATCCCTTTCTATTCCTTTGTGTCTTCTGTTTCTTTTAACAATAACAGTTTTCTTTGTATAAGCCTTTTACCTACTTTGCTAAGTTTATTTCTAGATATTTAATACTTTTTGCTGCTACTATGGATGGGATTATTTTTTGATTTCTTTCTCTTCAATTTCATTATTTACATATAGAATGTAGCATACTTCTGTATATTTATTTTGTAGCCTGGAATTTTACTGCATTTTTAATAATTTCTAAAAGTTTTTAGTAAAGACTCCGGGGATATATACTACATACGATTTAAATAGTAATGGTCTTACATTTTTGTAAAATTAAACATAATTTTTCCATGACTTTGTATCTTTCTTTTTCAATATAGCTATCTTACTCAAAGCTTTACATAACTTCAAGGCAATTCTTTTCAAGGTTTCAGTGTTTCTTCACAGATAAAGAATATGAATTATTTACATGCATGTAGAAGTGCAAAACACCCTGAATAACCATACCAATACTAACAACAACAACAACAAAAAAAAAAAAACAGTGGTGTTACACTCTCAGACTTCAAACTATAGTACAATGCAATATTAATCAAAAGAGCATAGTACTGAAATAAAAATAGAAACACAAGCCAAAGGCAAAATAGTTGGAAACACAGAAATAAACCCACACATATTTGGACAATTAATATATAACAAGTGAGTCAAGATTATAATGTATAGAAACAAAAGTCTCTTCAACAATTGTGTTAGAAAAACTGCACAGCCACAGGCAGAAGAGTGAAACTAGATTACCATCTCACATCTTATGCAGAATTTGACCCAACATGAATTAACACTCTGGTATAAGACCTTGAAATATAACACACATTTAAGGAAAAATGCAAATTCCCCATAAATATGACTGCAGTGATCTATTTTTGTATTGGGCCCAATGGCAGGAGTATAGAAATAAATAGGATTTAAATTTTTTTCTGCATGGCAAAAGAAACTATCATTTAAACAAACAAATAAAAAACCCAGCTGAATTGGAGAAAATACTTACATCTTATGTATCTGGCATGGGACTGGTATACAAAACCATATATTGAAATAATGGAATATTACTTGACCACAAAAAGACATACCCATGCCATTTCCAGCAACATGGATGGAGCTAAAAGGAATTATGCTACCTGAAATTAGTCAGAAGTGAAAAAATAAGTACCATGTCCTCTGGGGGGTAGATTCCCAGTAATAGGATTGCTGGGTCAAATGGTAAGTCCACTTTCAATTGTTTGAGGGTCCTCCACACAGTTTTCCATAGTGGCTAGACCAGTTTGCACTCCCACTAGCAGTGCAAAAGAGTTTCTTTTTTTCCACATCCGTGTCAACACTTGTTGTTGTCTGTTTTATTTATTTATTTATATTTATATTTATATTTTTTGAGACTAGGTCTTGCAATTTTTGCCCATGGAACCGCAGGCTCACATTACCCAGGGTACCGCAGACTCAAGCGATCCCCAGCCT
The DNA here is from genome assembly GCA_004024945.1 of Uropsilus gracilis. Classification (NCBI taxonomy): domain Eukaryota; kingdom Metazoa; phylum Chordata; class Mammalia; order Eulipotyphla; family Talpidae; genus Uropsilus; species Uropsilus gracilis. The sequence continues at coordinate 33,182 of PVHY01010999.1, read as the reverse complement.
CAGCTTCCCAGGGTCTGTTTTATTTATATGAACCATTCTTACTGGTGTAAGATGGTATCTCAGTGTGGTTTTAATTTGCATTTCCATGATTATTGGTGATGTGGAACATTTTCTCATATACCTATTAGCCATCTGTATCTCCTCTTTGGTGAAGTGTTTTTTTAGTTTTCCCCATTTTTGACTGTTTTTTTTTTGCTTTGTTTTTGTTGAGTTGTATGAGCTCTTTGTGAATGTTTGTTATTAGAGTTGCATGAGTTCTTTGTGGATCTTTGTTATCAGACCCTTGTTACTCATCTGGAGGGCAAAAATTTTCTCCTAGTTGGTTGGGTTTCTTTTTGTTTTGTTTATTGTCTCTTTTGCTGTACAGAAACTTTTTAGTTTGATGCAGTCTCAGCTGTTTGTGTTTTCCTTCATCTTTTTACCAGTTGTAGTTGTTTCCAGAAATGGATTTCTGAGGTGAAATTCATGAATGGTTTTGCCCAGGTTTTTCTCTATGTATTTTATGGTTGTAGGTCTCATATCCAAGTCTTTTATCCATTTTGAGTTTATTTTCATACAGGGTGTGAGGGTGTTGTCCAGGTCCATTTTTTGCATATCTTGATCCAGTTTTCCCAGTACCATTTACTGAAGAGACTTTCCTTATTCCAGTGTATATTTTTTTTCTCCTTTGTCAAAGATTATTTGACCATATATGTGTGGTTTTACTTCTGGGTACTCGATTCTAATACATTGGTCTCTTTGTCTGTTTTTGACATGAAAACACTAATTCAGAAGAACACCTGTATGTGCCTGTTTACAATTACCAAGATATGGAAACAAACCAAATACCAATGATTTACTGGAAAAAAAAGTGGTATATGTACACAATGGAATACTATGCATCAATCAAGGAGGACAAACCTATGTCATTTACAGCAACATTGATGGAACTAAAGGACTCATATTAGCAGAAATAAGCCAAAAAAGAAAAAGAGAAATACAGGATGGTCTCACTTATATGACAGATATAGGGAGTAACAAACAAATGAATAAGAAAAATTAGAAACAACCAATGGACTGAACAATGGAGCGAGAGGAGGAGGGGGAAGAAGGAGCGAGAGGAGAAGGGGGAGGCGGAGGACACAAAAGAGCAGGATTGTTAACAGTTGTTAGGGAAATGGGAAAGACCTGGGGTACACAATAATGTAATATATAAATGCACATATGTATGCAAAATTTAGATAGAATTAAATTTTAAAAAATCAGCCATCACAGAGATATTTGACATTCTCTGTGAAAATATCTTCTATTCTACTCCCTATTATTTCCCAGAAATAATAATCAGTACACTGGATTTGATGTTTATCATTCTTGTGGTATTTGAAACTTTTAAATCACACATATGAGTAAATAATATATTATTTGGCATGGTTTATATTTTTGTAATTATGGTATTGTAATATGTATACTTATCTGCAGCTTGTTCTCTTCCAACAAAAAAAGAAAAGAAAAGAAAAAATAAGTACCAGATTGTCTCACTTATATGTGTAGCATAGAGAAACAAAGCAAAAGGTCAAGAAAAAGTCAAAAATAGCAAGCTGATCACAGAATTGAAGCATATAGCAAAGGTGAAGGAGGAGGGCAGAACAGAAAATGGGTAAACACAAAGGAATATGGTGATAACTCATGGGTAATATGGTGGGGGGAGAACTATGGAATCTTCAATAATATGAGAAAAAAATCTTACAACTTAACATAAATAAAATAGGTAATGCAATCAAAATGGTGCAGAATAGCCAAATAGACAGTTCTCCAAAGAGTACAGACAGTCAGCATGCATATGAAAAAATACACATTGTTACTTATTATCAGGGAAATACAAATCAAAACCATAATTAGATACCATCTCACAACTGTTAGAATGCTCCAAAGGGAAGTTTCAGAAACAACATTTATTGGTGAGATTGTAGAGACAATTAATACTTGTGCACTATTGATTGGAATATAAACTGGTTCAGTTGCTATGGAAAACAGTCTAGAGATTTCTCAAAATATTAAAAAATAATCTACCATATAATTCAGCAATTTCACTAACATTTCACTACCAAGAAAATGCAAAAACAGTAATTTGAAGGGCTATATGCATTTTTATGTTCATTGAATATAATTTACAACAACCAAATTATGGAAGCAATGCAAATGTACAAGGAAAGATGAATGAAGTAAGAATATATGATATAATTACATTGATTGATTTTCAGGTGTTGAACGTTTTCCTGAGATAAATCCTACTTGGTCATCATGTATTATCTTTTTGATGCATTGTTGGATTCTATTTGCTAGAATTTTGTTGAAAACTTTTGCATCTGTATTCATTTGGGAGATTGGAATGAAGTTTTCTTTCTTTGTCTTATGTTTGGTTTGGTATTAGTGCAGTGTTGGCTTCATAGAATGTATTTGATAATATTCCTTCCTTATCTTTTTTTTTTTTTTTTTGGAAAGAGTTTTTGTAAGATAGACACCAGTTTATCTTTGAGCATCTGATAGAACTCATTTGTAAATCAATTTGGTCCAGGACTTTTGTTTTAGGGTAGAGTTTTGATTACTCCTTTAATTTTGCTGCTTGTGATTGATTTGTTTAGGCTTTTTATGTCTTCTTTATCTATTTTGTATGGCTATATAATTCTAGAAATTTGTTCATCCCATCAAATTGTTGACATTGTTTGCTTATAAATTTTTATGATTCTGATTATTCTCTGGATTTCTGCTTTATCTGTTTTAATTCTCCTCTTTCATTTATGATTCTATTTATTTGAGTTTTCTTCCTTTTCTTTTTTGTGAGCTGAGCTAGGTGATTATCTATTGTGTTATGTTTATCTTTTTAAAGAACCAGCTTTTTGTTTCATTGATCTTTTGGATTGTCTTTTTATTTCTATTTCATTTATTTCTGCTTGAATTTTTGTTATTTCCTTTATTCTACAATTTTTGGGGGTTTTTTTTTTGGTTATTTAATCGCTCTAGTTCTTTCTGATGTGAGATAGGGGTTTTCTTGTTTCTTGTTATGGGACTATATTGTTATATACTTTCTTCTTACAACTGCTTGTGCAGTACCCTTTATGTTCTGGAAGGTTGTGTCCTCATTGTTCATCTAGAGGTATCTGTTGATTTTTTCCTTTGATTTTTTCATTCATCCATTAATGAGGGGTTCAGTCTCCATGAAATTGGCTGTTTCTTATCTTTTTTCATGGTTGATTTCTAGTTTGATGCCTTTATGGTCCAAGGAAATGGTTGGTATGATTTCAGCCTTCATATATAATTGTTGATGCTGGTCCTATGACCTAGTATGCGGTCAATCCTAGAGAATGATACACATGACTGAGAAACATATGTATTCAGTTTTTTCATGTGTGCAGTGTACTGTAAATGTCTATTAGACCAGTTAGGTCTATTTATTTAGGGCTACTATGTCCAACTTATTTTTTTGTCTTATTGATCTGTCCCTTATTGAGAGTGGGACACTGAAGCCTCCTACTACATATTATTTTCTCTAATATATTTTTTCAGACATGCTAGTAGTTGTCAAATATTCTTTTATGCCCCTTCACTTGGTGCATATATATATCTCAAGGGGTCAATGAATCGGGAGGACATAACACTCATATATATATATATATATATATATATACACACACATATATATCAAGGGGTCAATGAATCAGGAGGACATAACATATATATATGTTATATATATATATGAGTGTTATAACATATATATATATGAGTGTTATGTTCTCCTGATTCATTGACCCCTTGATTACTATATAGTGACCATCTGTGTTTTTTATTGCCTTTTTTAGTATGAAGTATATTTTGTCTAATATAAATATTATTCAACAGACCTAAAAAAGACAAACCCCTGTCATTGTCAAAAACAAAGATGGAGGTAGAAGGAATCATGCTATCAAAAATAAGCCAGAAAGAAAAAGATAAATATGCTCTCACTTATACGTGGGATATAGAGAAAACAAACAAAAGGACAAGATAAAAGTTTAAACTAACAAACCAATAACAGTACTAAAGCATACTCCAGGGGAGGGGAACAGAGGGATGGCAAAATCAGGGTAGGGATGAACACAAGCGACCATGATAGTAGTTCACAGGTGTTGGGAAATTTTGGAGTAGAAATTAATGTATGAAAATATATACATAATCAATAAATTTTTGTAAAGTAAAATAAAAAAACGTATGGTATATGTGTGTATATCCACATAATAGATTACTAGTGTGTTATAAAAATATGCAACTCTTGTCATTTGTGACAACATGGATAATTTGAGGTTTCTTAAACCTCAAATTCTTTTGCTAAGCAAAATAAGTCAAAATGAGAAACACAAATATCACATGATGTCCCTTATGTGTGGAATGTAGAGAAACAAGCACAGGGTCAATAAGCCAAACTTGGAATCTGTAGAATTAAATCTACCTAGACAAACCCTAAAAATCTTTAGAAATCTCCACACTTGGAAATCTGCCTGATGGTCACAAAAACACTTAATTCAAAAGGAAACCTGAACTCCTACATTATTGCCAGTGTATGAAAATAAATAAATGTCCCAATATACAAATGGATCAAAAAGCTGTGGTATAATTACACACAGGAATATTACTCAGTGATTAGAAAGGACAAGTCCATGTCATTTGCAGCAACATAGATGGAGCTGGAAGGAATTATGCAAGTCAAAATTAGTCAAAAGCAAAAAGAGAAATGCTGTATGGTCTCACTTATATGTGGAATATAGAGAAACTAAACAAGAGGTCAAGAAAAAATCAAAACTATATAGCAATGTAGAGGAATAAGAGGGAGAAAAGGGGAAAGAATGAGCAAGGGAAAATGGTGACAGTTCAGGGGATGATATGTTGTTTGAACTATGGGGAGTACAGTGATGTTAAAAAAATTAAAATTAAATGCATTTTTTGAAAATCTATATAATGAAACCTAGAAATCTGTAAAATGAAGACTACTGAAAGTGAACGGGGAAGTTTGAGTGCAAAGTGTGGAGGGGACTCAATGAACTATGTCAGGGGATTGTGGGTACCTTGGAGATGGGTATGTTGTGGTAACATATATCTGAAGGGGTTTGAGCCTGTATCTCTGAATCATAGTGTTGTAAACCAATGTTTCCTCTATAAGAAAAAAAATAAGAAAATAATAAAACATGTTTTCAACCTGTGCAACAAATATGGCTAATACACTTAGAGATGAATGGATAAAGAAGATACACCAAAAAATGGCAGTAGTTATTAAATGAAGAGATGCTCAACACAGATAATTTCCAATTAAAACAACAATGAAATTTATTTTTACCTATAAGGTACATGTTTATGAATAATGTATGTAGAATCCAGTTCTCTGAATTGACTGACAGTTTGCTAATTGAACAATATGCAAATTTCCATTGGAATTTGAAGTACACTTACCTTTTATTGCAAAAATTAAATAGGAATTTATCCTACATAAATATCTATAAACATCCAGAAAGAGGTACCCCTCTTCACAGGTATATCAAATAAATAGGGGAGGAACACAGTCTCTTTGCACAATGTTTGACATTTCTAAAAATTAAAAACAGCCTAGATATAAAACAATAAAGAATTAAGTGTAATAAGTCAATGTTTTGTATTCAAATGGAAATGTATTTAAGGTCCACTAAAGGGATAAAAGAAATTACATAACATGAATAGCAAAAAGTGGAATTCTATCTATGCAAATAAAAAGACATATAGATTTTGTCTATATTAGGAAAGATAAGTATTAGGAAAATATTCCAATCTGCTAAGAGCTGTGGGGAACTCAAATGGGGAATGTTTTTACACACATTCATAACAATGTATTTGGAATTCTGTGCTCAAGACTCCCAAATTATGCTGAAACCATTCAAAGAGAGACCAGACTTTAGTGATTCTTTACAAACACCAGAAACATACATCTCCAATAATTATATTTCATGAGGGAAATCAAACATAGGTCCTACAAATTAAGGATGAGAAGGAAGTTTGTACGATTGGAAAAACAAACAACCCAGCTCCACCCTGAACCTAATGAAGACTCTTTAAATATATATCTTGGGAAATGTCATGAAAGATCATGACTAAAAGTGATATGACTAAAAGTTATTACTCAACACTTGGATAGCACTTGACATATGTATACATTATTGCATTCAGTTTTCCAAAAACTTTATCAAGAAAGCAAGACATAGATATGAGGCATCAAGGAGGACAAGGGGAGGGAAATAGGTAGAGGAAAAATAGGAGGGGGAGGAGCACATTGAATTATGGCTATGGCCACAAGAATGGGGATATATTGTAGGAACAAAGGGTAGAGAGGGTTCCAATGGATTATGAGTTTGGTGAAATAATACATATCTATAGAGGTTCAAACATATACCCCTAGGACATACACTGTTATATACATCAACATCACATCAATAAATATAACTTAACAATATAAAAGGTAAGATAGTTATGTTTATTCACATTTTGCATGTAAGGAAATTGAGACTCCAGTGGGTAAATGACCTGTTCTGATGTCACACAGTCAGGTGAACAGAATCAGGGCTAAAATTCAAAATTCTAGATATCATGTTCTATTTACTATTCACTTCTAGTTCTGTGAAATCACTAAGCTGTTTCTGCTTACAAATTCCTTCATTGAAAGAAGTCCCTCAGGATATTTGGCCTATTATTCTATAGCTTTTAAATAATCACCTTTGTTAGTCCTCTGAAACTTTAATAATAGTTCAGAACTATGTAGTGACAAATATATTGAACTAGAAGGCAGGGATATCTATTCTACCTGTGATGGTCTCTATTACAGACCATACTGGGCTCATGCTGTGAAATGAGGAAAACTTAATTTCACTGTCTCATCTCCCTCCAGAACACTGGTGACAGAACACTCATGACTCCCTCTGGAGATTGATAGCTTTGCCACTCCTCCAATGTTTACCTTAGGAAACATCCTTATGAGAGAGCAGCCAATTTGTGAGTGATCCCCCTGCCCTCAATTACCTCACAGGAACCAATATGTCACTCATTTTTATTGCATCCTCACCATTTGCTTTCCTGTGAAATTCCTCATGAATTGTACTTTGTATCCTGTAAATACCTCCTTCCTTTATGAATAAACTTGCTGTCTAGTCCATGCTTCTAGACAACCCTTAGCTGCTTTAGCTGAGCAATCTCTCTTGTTGTCCTTTCTTGTACCCTGCATCCAGCTCTGAACTGTCTGAGTTACCTAGGCCAAATCTTTATTCTTCAACAAAACTCAGTTTCCTATATAAATTGATTTTCCTGGTTCAAATATTCAGAATCCCTGGAATTTCATACAATCTATACAAAGGAGAGAAAACTAAATTTTTTGAGTTCTGGGCAATCTGCACTTCTATGAAAACAGCTACCCAATTAAAAAAAAAAAAAAAGGTTGTTGCACACTTATCAGGAATATGCCAGGCATTGTGTTCAATACTTAACATGTATCATCTCATTACATCCTCAAAACAAGTCCATGAATTGGGTGCTATCATAACTGAAGTCCCAATAGTTCTGTTTTTGCAGGGTGTTACTGGCGTTGTGAGGCCTGCATCAGCGCTTGGGTCTGACAGCCAGTCCTGGCTGTCTGAAGGCATACTCTGGCACAAGCCGTAGTGAGAGAGGCCTGCTGCATGCTAAGGCCCTGATCTGAGCACAGTCTACAGCCAGCCTCAGGTCAATCAGGTGGGTTCCAACTGCCACAGCAGCCCACACTCTGACTGCTTATATCTATGCTCCAGCTCTGCTGTGGGAACTCCTGAGTTCTTCATGCTCAACTCTACTGCAGGTCCCACTACAGATATGAGACCACCTGACTTCAGTGCAGGTCAGGTTTGGACAGGTTGGTGGGGGGTTTCAATTTTGAATACCTCATCAGGTTTTAAAACAGGTCAATCAAGTTTCCTAAACTTCCTAACAGATCAGTCAGGTGTGAATTCCCACCTGCACAATTCAAAGTTTTGACATCATTCAAGATTTATAAATGGACCAATCAGACTGGAAAGGCAGGTATCCTGTAGGTGATATAAGTTGAGGTTTCAGAGGGTTTCAGACAAATTTGTCCAGATGCAGAACTTCTCAGATATTTGAGACCTCCACAAACCTTAGAGACCCTCACAAACACCTGAGAACTTTGAGAACTTCATAGAAATTCATGATCTTTGCAGACTTTCAAGAACTTTATGTCAGACCTCCAGCCCTTCTTCCAAAATTACCTGCTAAAGGTACCTTTGACTATGCCTGTTGTCTCTAAAAGAGTTGTCTGAAAAAAAAATAAAGAAAATAAAAGCATTATCTGGTGTTTGTTTATACCCAAAATCTCTAAAAGCTGTAAAACTGCTGCCATTTCCCCTAGCATTGTTGCCTACTGACTGGTATGGTTGATCTGTGACTGGTACTGCTGACTAGAAACCGTGTCCAAGCATTTCTAAGAGCTGCCCACCACCTTTAATCCTCTAGCACCATCTCCTTGTGCTCTTCCCTTAGCACTGTCCAATCCAGTGCTTGGCACTGTCCAGTCTGGCCTCTGGATAGGTACTTCTGGCTGCTGTGGTGCCACCAAAGCAGCACCATCTTTGATCACCTCCAGCTGCTGCCATCAATTGAATTCTGTCCCACAGCTTATCAGTGTCTTGTCAGTTTCAGGCTCTTGTTGAAGGAAAAATACCATCTTCATAAAAAGCCTTTGGTTTAAACCACTGGACACTGTGAACATTCTGTTGTCCTTTATTAATACATTTTATTGAGTCATGTCTTGCAGTTATAAGTACATGCATAAGAGAACACATGAACCATGATATTCCCAAGGTTTTGTATGATTTCACTGCTATGATCCTCTTTTATCTAATGAGAAAACTGGGATATGGAGGTCAAAAGACTTGCTCAAGTTTACAGTTAGAAAGTGACAAAGACATTATACAAAGTTTGACCCAAGATCCCATGGTTTGAGTCATTGACCCCCACTAGAAATGACAATTTCTTCCATTCCAATCATTTGCCAGTGAATTTGCAGTAAATAACTTGGTCAGTCAGGAAAGTCTGGTCCCATAAAATTGTCTTTATGATAATATCTAGAGAGGTTTTTGTGGATCATTATATCAAAGTAAAAGTAAGTTCACCCATTTTGCATGAAATTAATGTATTTGTAAATTGCCTTGAAATAAATTCTTCACAGAGAATGTTACAAAGAGAATGGGAATTGAACTCTGTGCTCCAAGGCAAACATTAGCACCATGGATGTAGGGAAGTTTTGAAAATGACCTTATCCTATCCTATCCTGCAGAAACAGGATCCAGCATGTTCAGTTTTGTAGGTTATTCACTGCAAAGGGGTTTTGATACAGAGCACAAGTGAGAGCTGAAACTCAACCCCAATTCCACCTGTTCTATGTGTCCTGGTTTCTAGTTGCATGTTCTCAAAGCAAAACACCTTTTGCTAATTTGCAAAAAGGTTTAGCCCATTTACCAAACCATTCACTTGCAAAGCTGAATGCATTCGTGGTATGGAAATTTGAAAAGGGGGAGTGTAGAATCACTCCTTGTTAACTCAGCAAAATTTCTCTCATAAGCTAGGAGTTACAAATTACTTGTTTTTGCAATACAAATAATTTTCATGGTTTTTACAGATGTGTTACACTATCTCACCACTCAGGGCAACCCTCTCTTCTGGGAGATAAAAAAATGCTAATCTAAGAAATTAATTTAACTACCAGTGTTTAATAGTATGATAAAGAGAATTATTATCAGTCCCAGACACAGTAAACTGAACATTTGTTAGAAGTACTTGCAATACAAATGACATGAGGAGATGTAAAAAGAGGATGTAATTGCTTGAAATAAGTCAAAGCTACATTAAATCAGAAAAATCACATACCACGAAACTGAAGGATGGCAGGGAATCTTGAAATCTGAAGAGTAAACATTATGATAAAGGGAAAAAAGGTGTTTATGATAAGTCACTAATGAATTGATTCTGATAATCAAATGAATTTCTCAAGTACTGGTCCATGAGGACTTAGAAAAATTGTATACTTGAAGCCAATATGTGTTCTCTAAGAAGTGGTAACAAACCAAACTAGCTTATTTTCAAAAAGGTCTTACACAGTTGGATTTCAGTAAGGTATTTGACAAACTCGGTTATGCTAATATTTCAAGATAAAGACTATAGGTGAATATTAAGATTCATAAATCACTGAGATTCAACCCTGAAAAACAATGAGCAATTTAATAATATGATCAAATGAACACTGGCAAAAAAAAAAAAAAAAAGCCTCATGTTTGTACCACTCACTGATTTATCAGAGATCTGGTTAAAAATCAGGGAGACAAACTGATCATTTTCTAATTATGGAAGTTAGGATGTAAAACAAATTACCTAGATTTTTTGAGAACAGCCCTAATCTCACATATTTTCTCACACTGTCTGCAAACACCACCCAAATGGTCAAAATGGAATTCCAAAATTTTCACATCCAAAATACATCTATCAGGTTCCCTTTGATTAATAGTTCTCAGTATAAAATCCCTTTGATACAATGTGTTTTGCCAATTTCAGGTTAGAAAGATGCCATTTATTCATAAGGAATATGATCATGCCAGTAGTTTATATGGAGTACAAAAGAAGAGAAGCAGGAAGAAAATTTCCTGCAAGTAAACTTAGTTTGCTAACAGTAATGGAGCATGTTAGGTAGAAGTATCTGTATTGAGGTTTCTGCTTAGAAAAGCAATCCCTTTTTCCCCCGTGTTTCTCATTCTTTCAAATCTGAATTTACTTACAATGTACTTAAATATAAGGAATTTTTTGGTCACTGATGTAGATGTTGATAAACATGGTAGGAAGAGATCGGGTGCTGCTTAGAATTGAACAGATTGATCGCAGTCATTCTTTGAGTCTGTAGGGAAGTGCTGAAAGACAATAGTTTCTTTTGTGTTTGTTTTGTTTTGTTTTTTATTTAATAAATACTTTATTATATGGATAATTATTTCACATCTTTGTAATCTCTGGGGATCTCCTGTCCCTGACCATTACCTCCCTCACCTGCATGCCCTCCTCCCCAGGTTGTGAGCTTCATTTTGATTTTTAACTTGTTAGGACTTTTCCACTTGGCCTTTTGTTTGTTTTCCTACACCCCATGTATTAGTGAAACCATTTGGATTCTGTCTTTTTCTTTCTGACTTGTTTCTGCTAATATGATTTTTTCTAGGTACATCCAGGTTATCAAAAAATCATAAAATTTGTCATTTTTAACTGATGATTAATATTCCATTGTGTACATATAGCACATCTTTTTCATCCATTCATCCATTTTGGGACATTTAGGTTGCTTCCACGTCCTTGCAATGATAAATACTGCTGCCAAAAACATCCGAGTACAAGTGTTCCTTTGTACCCACACTGAGGTCTCTTTGGGTAGACTCCCAAACCCTCCATGAGTTACAATTCAGAAATCCATTTCTTGACACATCTATAGCTGACAAAAAAAAATGAAGGAAAGCTTAAACTACTGGGACTATATCAAACTAAAGAGCTTCTGTACAGCAAAAGAGACAACAGACAAAACAAAAGGAAACCCAACTGAATGGGAGATAAATTTTGCCCTCCAAAAAAGTAATAAAGGATTGATAACAAAGATCCATAAGGAGCTCACACAACTTAGCAAAAACAAAGAAAGAAGCCCAGTCAAAAAATGGGGAAAGGAAATAAAAAGACACTTCTCGAAAAAGGAAATACATATGGCCAACAGGCACATGAAAAACTGCTCAAAATCACTACCAATCAGAGAAGTGCAAATCAAAACCACCATGAGATACCACCTCACACCAGCAAGAATGGCCCATATCAAAAAAAACGGGCAGCAACAAGTGCTGGTGTTGATGTGGAGAGAAAGAAACACTGTTACACTGCTGGTGGGAATGTAAACTGGTCCAACCACTATGGAAAGCAGTGTGGAGGACCCTCAAACTAATGAAAATGGAACTACCATTTGACCCAGAAAATAGTTTCTAAAATTCAAAGTCCCTGGTTCATATCCATGGCTTTAGCTTTATGATCTTAAAAAATTAATTTTGCCTAATCCAGAATTTTCTAATCTGAAAACAGTTACCATATGTTCTTAGAGGGCTGCTGAATCTTGAATAAACTATGCATATGATGTTAAAAAATGATATCTAGCACATATTAAGAACACAGCTAACAAATCTTTTTCTCTTTTCATTCAGAATTTTCTTCTCCATTATAGTTGTTTCTCTCAGATCTATCCATTTGTCTTCATTCCTGCTGATATAGTCTTAAATCCCAGTTATCATTATTCTTTTCACTTGGATCTTGCCACTGCCTCTTAATTCATTTATTTCTAATTTCTTCCTATTTTAATCTATTTTTATTTCACATAACAAAAGTATTTTTTCCCAATATGTAAAACATCATATCAGTCAACCTACTTAAAACATGACATTGGCTTCCTGGCTTCCTGGTTTTTCTTATGTCAACAACCAATTTCTTTAAACCAGCTACCAAAATCCTGGCATTACAAATGCCTACAATTCTTTCACATCTGTCAGCTTCAATGGCCTTTCTTCTGAGAATGCTTCCTTGATGTACGTTTTTGCTTAATTGTCACTTAATTAGGAAGTCTCTCCTGAATCCCCAAATTAGGTTGTTGGCTGTCACCTATATAGCTTTGTTATATGCTGTATGCTTCCAAGATTTCAAGATCTGCAATATTTCTTTTTTCTTTTTCTTTTTTTCTGCTGTAGTTTGTACATTTAACATAGTAGCTAGAACTTAAGTAGCACTTGCAATGTACAGAACCTAGTCTAAACATTTTAGATTATTGTCCAGTATAAGCCCTATGAAGTAAGTGCTACTTTATTGCCATTTAAGGCGAGAGAGCATAAAAGGGAGGTAGGTATTTATATAAGGCAAGTAGTAGAGTTTATTTGAACATAGGCATGCACCCATGCTGGGAATGGAGGGAACTGGTCCATCCCTTATAGAAAGCAGTATGGAGGTGTCTCAAAAGATAAAAAATGAGTCTTCCATTCAACCCAGTAGTTCCATCCGAGGCATCTATCCAAAAAAAATCACAAGCACTAAATCAAAAGGATTTAAATCAGCCATACTTCTATTAAAAAATTAATCATTATATAAATTTGAGGTTCTAAATTGACATGGTTACTATGAAACATGTACGCCAACGTATATTATATCACTATTTACTATAGCTAAGCTATGGAAATAATCAAAGTGTCCCAGAAGGGATGAGTGGATCAAGAAGATGTGCTATATGTACACAATGATATTCTACTCAGCAAGTTATTATGCTTGCAAGTGAATGCTCATTTTCTCACTTGATGGTAAGAAACTATAATGCTTACTACTTAACCTGAATTCATTTGACCTTGTGGCATAGTTGTCAGGAACAAATGATTCCCAAGCAACTTATCCTGTGAAGGAGAAGACAGGGAAAGCCTTGTGATAATAGATATCATGGAATGTTATAAGATTATTACTACTTCTTATTTTCCCTAAATTTAGGAATACAGAAATTTAGAAAACACCTGGGCTCTTGAAGAGCCTCTAAGATATTTCTCTTGATATTTAGAATAGATTTCACCCGAAAATTTGTGTGTTCTATTCAATGTGAATTGCTCGCCATCTCACACACACAAAATGTGTGCTTTCCTGAAGTTTTTTGCCTTTGTTGATGCTAGATATGGTCTAGTTGGTACAATGGTTTGTAATTAATAGTGAAAATTAAGTTCTACATTATATGAAACCTCGTAGCTCTTTCTTGTGTAATTCTTTAATTTTGTCTCCTTTATTTCTAAGCTGGTTTCTTGTACAACCTGCTATAATTTTTTATTAAAAAATTATCATCATATAAAGCTGAGGTTCTAAGGTAACAGGGTTACTATGAGACAAACACAAACCTGAACTTCTGTTTTACCCTTTTCTCTATGTTGAATATTAACAGAAAAAAAAGGTTTATCTTTTCAACATAGCTATTCCAGAGCCATCAACACATATTAGATTTACAAAAATGTTGAAAATATGGCTTGAAACCAACAGAAAACCTGGGTGTGGACTCAGGGACTTTTCAAATAAGGTTGTATTCTCTCAAGATTATCATTTTCTACAGCATTGGAGTTATAGGCCAGAAAAAGACTTTTAAAGAACAAGTTTGTAAATAGAAAGGCTGGAAATTAAGATTTATAAAATATGAAAGTTGAGAAAGTGCTGGCTGACTCTTCCCCCCTTTTTCTTTTACAATGGACTAAAGCCTATGCAGTATATTCCAAGTGAAAAATATATTCAAACCTTCACAGGAGTTAATTGTGTCTTGCCCCAAACCTCTCATGTTGCTGCTTTATTACCATAAGGATCAAGCCAAGCAGCACTAGTTTAATTGTCAAATTAATAATAAACATTCTCTAATGAACAACTATAAACCATCAAGATGTCTTATGATCAGGAACAAAACACTATGCAATTGGTTTCCTAAGGTCTTGCTTCTTCGGAATCCTGTTTGGAGTCATAGCTGCATACATGATAAAAAATAATTTTTGCATCTGTCAGAAACCAGAATAGCTGTGAAAAGAGTGATTTAGACTGGGTTCTGCTTCATGCAGCATTCTAAAGCTATGCCAACCTCAATTTCTAGAATCATTTTTACCAATGAATGTGCAAAGGGGAAAGAGTCATATGTGCTTTTTACAGGCCAGACAGATCCTGGCAGCTTGGCACTAAAGAACTTCTTGTTCTAACATGTACCATGGTTACATTCTAAGTGGAATAAATACAGGTTAAATATGAGGCACTGAGGTCATTTTTATTTTATTTTGGATTGTTTGTTTTTACAGACTCATTTCTGACCAGGACTTTCCTAAGTTGTATCTAAATTGAAATCACAAACACCTGTTCTCTCTGCAGCATGCAATCTGGGAAAGGAATTTCAGATTTGCAACGTCCTCAGACATATCTTTAAAGTTGCATAATACCATTTCTTGTATCCACCATCCTCAGAATTCCACTTTCTGTATTACTCAGGACCAGAAGTGATAGTGTATATTTTCGGAAATGCAAGCTTGCGAAGGATAAGGATATATAGAGAACTGACTACATAATTTGCAGAGCCAATACAGAATGAAAATATGAGAGCCCTTATTAAAATTCAATAAGTATAGTAGGTCATTAAACTAAACTAAACTAAATTATGAAATTTTATGACATTGCACAGTTTGCACACTTATGGAAACATTTCTACTCACTGCTTACTCAAAGAGTGGCATACACTGATGATTTCAAACTTTCCCTAAACAGAAAATCTTATAGGCTTAATGAATTACTAAATTATAATCCAAAATAATTATATTTTAGAATGTTGTAAGATACAAATCTCCTAATGATAATAAAGAATGATTCAAAGTCTTTATTAGTTTAGATGATTAGTTCTTAGACACAAGGTATTGACTAGATTATCTTTTAAAAACATACTATTTCTATGACTATTGACTTTTTCTCACAAAGTCCAGGATTTCCTTTAACCAAAATAACAATTCATCTTGGCTTCTTGCCACTTCACATTTTTTCACTGGACCAGAGCATAACTGCTGTTCTCATCCCACATGGTTGGGTAAGAGCCTTTACTGGTTAATATTTATAAAAATACTTTGAAGATGAAATCTTTGGAGGGTAAAGAAAGTATATTGGACTTAGAAGAGGGAATTGTGGGGGCTGCTAGGTCTCCTCTCAGAATTGCTGCTACCACATAATGTGATCTTTGACATAATTGTAATAGATGAGTGGCTGTACTTTTGGTGAAGTAGCAAAAACTACAGAAAAAAAAGCTATAATAATACCTAGTGGGATTTTGCCCAGTTCTAACGCTGAGTACCTTGGGTTGCTTTAGAAGATAAGCGTAAGCTGTTTTCATTTTCCTGGTCCTAAGCAATTTCCTCCTTCCTTCCCCACATACATACCACTACCTCATGATAGTTCTTAGCAGGGAAGCACTTCATACAGAGTATTAAGAAAGACATGCTCAACAACACCTTGCCTATGGGATGGCATTTAGATTGTCTACACAGAGAAACTGGTTAGTCTGAAAGCTGGAATAAAACACAGACACAGGTGAAAATAATAATAAGTACCATATTGTTTATGCATATGTTTGGTTTCTAGGGCCAGATAACTGATTTTGTTAGTGTTTTATATCCTGTATTCTGGAGCTGTGAGCATCCTAACTGGAAGTAATAAGTGTGGGGAAAGACAGAGATGGATTCTGAGGTTGTTTCCTCAGAGTTTCTGAAAGATTTTCAGCCTTTCCCCTGAAAGGTTGCTGGTCTGTGCTTTTAATTACACATAAGTTGTTTCTGTGCACTTCTCAGAATGTTCCTCTTTGCAGTAGCACCCTAATAAAAGGGGGCTGTAACAGTTGTAAGCCAGCATTTGTGAGCCAGTTTGTTATTGGCTTAGGGTTCCAGCTTCAGCCCAAGCCTGACACTGGGAACATTTTCAGTCAACAGTCTGGCTGGTCCTGCCTCCCTGACCTATCTTCTGGGTGGACCATAGGCCAAGCAAAATCAGTTCACTTCAACATTTTTGTTAATGGGCAAAGGTGATGAAGGTAGACATTTCTTTATCTCCTAGCTTTTAGCTATGTCTGGTTATCTGGCAAATGTTAAAATTCAGCTGCTAGCCTTACTTTAATCAAACCGTATTGATTCTCTTAAAATGATCAGATTTCAGAAGCTTCTTATGCATGACTTGGGACCCTATATTGACTTCAGCCCTTGGCTCTAGGGTAATGTAGACATGAATTAATCTCCTTGTCATGGGAATCTAGAAGGCATCTAATTGGGAAATTCTCTGTCTAGTTTGATTTGCACTTGTGGAGTTAATCACCTTGTGCTAAACCAGTACTAAAAACTGATTGATACCTGGTCCTTGTCCTTCACTGAGTTGAAGCCCTGTTTACAAAGCTAGGGCAGTAGAGAGGTGATTTTAGTATAATGTGATTAACGTTAAGGAAAAGATGAAATCTGATGTCTTCTAAGTACTATAGAGGAGCACTCAACCTAGTATGAGGGGCACTAGAGAATACTTCTTGTGAGAAGTAGGTTTCAAATGAGTTAGGGGGAAAGTGGTAAAAATCATGTAAAAGAGTGAACAGTAAGAGTAAAGGTGAAAGAGTGTCTATCAACACCCTTTGTTCAGTTACTATGAAAACTCACTCAGGATAATTAAAATTTTAAGTGCAGGTGTTGAAATGGTGAGAAAATGAGAGTGGTGAGGGAGCTGGATGGGGAAGTAGTCTTGTGATGACACTAAAGAATTTAGCTTGTATTTCAAAGACCATAGGAAACCAGTTAGGCATTTTAAGCATGGCAGATCTGTCAGTTGAAAGACCACCTGGAGAGCAATGAATATATGAGTGGATAAACAAATTCATCATAGAACTTTACTTATAAATGTATGCTTTCTCAGAAACCTACATAATACAGCCAGAATTCATTTGTTTGAACTTTCATTCTTTACTCTGATCTCTAGTCTCATGAGATTCAGCAAATTCCACTCATTTAATGTTATTCCCTATTTCTAATTGATCCATTGTCTTTTCCTTCTCCGGTGAATTCATAATAATTATCTGAAAGTAAGGTCAATTATCATTTTCTCTAAGAAGCCTTCCCTGAAGGCTTAGTCACTGTTTTCCTCCATCATCTTCCCATAGCACCCTACTCAGACCTCTGTCTCTCCAAGTCTTCCCCACCTAGAAATAAGCTGCTTGAAAGCAAAATAAACTCAGTCCAATCGCCGGACCCTCCCTAACCCGCAGGTCTGTTACCTTAGCAACAGAAGTCAGTCCTGTGAGGCTGGACACTTTTGGGTCCCTGTGCTGTGAGTAGCTTCTCCCAGTTGGAGAGGTGGGTGGTACAGGGTGGGAATGATCGGGAAGGGGGGGGTGAATCCCAGAGATCACAAAGATGTGAAATTTATAAATAAATAAATTATTTAATATTAAAAAATAAAAAACATAAAAATATATATGAAATCAATTTAAAAAATAAAATAAATAAAATGGGGTCTGTAATACAAAAAAAATAAGATGCCTTTTTTATTTTTATATTGTCAGTACTTTATGTAATCAGCACTTAAATAAATGTTGGTTGAAACAATATAAAGATCAACTCAATGAAACAAAAAGTTAAAACAAACCACTGTAGTCACTGAAAGAATTTAATTGTAGAATGTAGGAGAAATCACCAACAGGAATGAGGAATATGGTGGTGTCCTGCCATTAAAACACAGCAGTGATCTTTTCTTATCTGTGTCTCATCGTTCCAAGCTATATATTGACTCAAAATGTTATCAACTGGTCCAAAATCTATGTATTTCCACAAACATTTTCAATCTCTCTTCCATCCTACATTCAATTCTCTGGAATTATGATATTTCATATGGTTTATATTCATATCTCTTACAGGTGTACCAAAACTATGAAAAAGGAATATATAAAGCCCTTGGGTTCAAAAGAAAATATAAAATCAAGTCCTTGCATTTGATGAACACTGGAAAAAGTATCTCAGAGATACTCAGAAGATCACTTCAGAATCTTTCCATTAAAATGCAAAATCTGTCTCCTATCTATAAGAATGGATCAGTTGTATTTAGAGTTAAGTTGCCTTGACTGCCAAGTTTACCCCAGTAGTCCATAGAAGTCCATAGAAAGGTTTTCATGTGTACTTTGTAAGTTAAATTCTATGGATACATTTTCATTATTTGCAGAGTTCATACCCCAAGAGATCTGCTGTGTGATGTTCAGTCATCTAAAAGAAATGCATGTTTTACCTGGGTTTTGTTAAACCAACATCCCAATGGCACAGAAAAGAATAAATAAGGAATCAAACATATTAGCAGGATATTGCCTAGATGTCTGGGAAAAAGGGGGGAAAACTTAACACTATAATGGTGATTAGTTGAATGTGTCAACAAGTGATTCCCCATGTTTTTCCAGAGCCCAGGTTCTTTTCTAACTCCTTTATAGCTACCCCCAAAGTTGCCTGCCTAGTTGGTTCTTCCAAGGTTGGACAATATTGAGTTCACTGAACACAGAGAAATGAGAGATATGGTTCAAGGACAGAGTTGAAGATAAATAATAATGACAATTTAAAATTACAAGATTTCCATAGTGCTTTAGGATTCTAATCCACTTGCAAAAATAAATAAATAAATAAATAAATAAATAGATAAACAAACAAACAAAAAACCAAACAAGCAAACAAATTGCGTTAATTGATTCTTACAGTGACCATGCTATCGTGAACCTTTGAATATGACTTTGTGTTTCTACAGTTACTGTCACTTTGCTAATTCTATTAATGCCCAAGGTCTCAGCTCAGTGACCAATTTACCAAGGTAAATTTTTCCAATGTGAATGTCTATCCGATCTCTCTGTCACACATTGGTAGCAGGGTTACTTTTGTTTCTTTGATCACAATGGCACCTTTACATGAGCAGGCATTGGTATTGATTATGCTAGCTTTATAGTAGAAAGCTGTTGTTGAGAAATGACTTCCTGACCAGAGACCATATCTCTCTCAGCCATTTTAACATCTCAAGGAGGAAAGCTGTAACATAAGACCAGTTTTTTTAAAGCAATAGGAAAAAAATTGATGACTGCTATTTCTACCACAACATTTAAAAAGTCAGTATGCTTTCTTTGTCCTCTTTATGTGTCCTCTTTATGTCCTCTTTATGTCTGAGACCAGCAGTGGTTCTTATACCTGACTGTATATTAGAATTATCCACGAATTTAAATATAATTCTGATTCCTCTGCTGCATGCCAGACTAATTAGTCTCTGCTTGTAAATACCCAGTCACTAGTACTTTTAAGATCCTTAAAAGATGTTAATGGATGCTAATGGATAGTAAAAATTGAGAACCACTGCTTTAGTATAGCTTCTGGATCCCTGAAATAGAGTGTGGATAAATATCTGTATTGGGTTCTTATGTGCAAGGGAAAAAACTAATGTTCGACTACAGAAGTTTAGAGTGTTTGTTTATTGCATCAGCTTTTTTACCTTAACTTATATACCTCCATTGTGTCACCCAGCTCCTAGGACAGGACTGGGCACATATTAAGTTCATAAATACTATTCATTAAGGAAAGGCATTCTTTTCCTTATCTTTACAAATGAAGATCAAAGTAATTAATTACATAGCTAGAAAACAGCAGTTTGAATCTGAACCAAGTTTTTTTTCTTTTCTTTTTTTCTTTTTTTGAGACTAGGTCTTATTATTTTTGCCCATAGAACCGCAGGCTCTTGTTGCCCGAGGTACCGCAGACTCAAGCAATCCCCAGCCTCAGCTTCCCAGGTAGCTGGGATTACAGGCGCGCGCCACCACGCCCAGCTATTTTTTTGCAACTAGGTCTCGCTATGGGCCCCAGGCGGGACTCGAACCGCGATTCCTAGCCCCGGCTGCTTCATAGGCTGCGGCTTACATGCATGAGCCACCGTGCCCGGCCTTGAACCAGGTTTTTTCTTAATTACAAAATGGGTATTCTTCCAAGTATACTATGACAGTCCATTTTGCAGGTGAGAAACAATAATATTTCAGAAACATAGGCACTCACTTCACTATTCCTTGTAAGTCAAAATTAGTAAAGTATGATGTCCTTAAGATTTTGGCAACTAATGGGGAGGGGAGCTACATTAGTACCTAATTAATGGTAGAAAATCATGGATGGAAGTTGGTGGGTGGTAATGTTCCTTATTATGGTCTTAGGTTGCTTATTTCAGGACCAAGACCCAAACCTCAAACCTTCTGTAACTAAGACTCTTCATGAGGTCAGAAACTCAACAAGTATAATATAGTGTTATATGATAGAGATATAAAAACTGTATCTCCAGACCAAATCAAGATTTGTCTAAATGGTTTCAGTGACCAATTTTCTTGCAGCTTCAGGTTGTTTCTAAGATGATTTTCTTAAGTTTGCTTGCACAATATCACTCCACAGCAGCATAACATACATATATAATAGCATATATATATATATATATCTTCTTTCCTTTTCATATCAATTTCATGTCATTCTGACAAAGCTATTCCCAAACAATCTGTTATATCCAGACAACCTTTTATTTTGTTCATATCCCTTCTACTTTTTTCAGGGTGCCCTCTTCACACTGTATACCTCATCCACACCAACTTCATTCCTTCAAACACTTCTTTATGTTCAGGTTTGGTGTCACCCTGTTGTGCTTATATTACACAACTTCAGGAAAATTTTTATACTATTCTGTTTTTTTGTATGTACCACCAGAGCACTTTCATGAGCAACTTGATTGTCAGCCCTTTGTTCTAAGCCTTTTTCCATTTTGTAATTGTGAGCACTGATTATTTTCTTTACAGAGATAGTTTGCAAAGTATTCTTGAATACATGATCTTATTTGAAAGTCACATTGATCATATGAAATAAACAATTGCTCTTCACAAAATATTTATTGATATCTAGTACCAAAGTACCTTTCAGATACTTTGCAGGGATGGTGTTTCTAGACTCTTTCTACAGACAGATAAGCTGAAAGATGTTGTAAGGTGAGGAAACTTACTCAAGTACACATGGTGAAAAGTGCACAAGTTCCAACTCAGACTTAGTCTACATCTAAGAGTCTATATATTACAAGTATATTTCCCCTAAGGAGTCTATATATTATAAGTATATTTCCCCTAAAGTAAGTATCCAATATTTATGTAATTGAATTGACATAAATTTTATTTTTATACATTTAGAAGACTGTATACTTAACAATATGATCTAAAAACTTTCAACTGTCACACTCAGTTTTAGAGGTAAGAGAAATAACAATAAGCAAGGCAAATGAAATATTTGTTTTGTACAATGTATAGACTAGAGCTTTTTGACATTAACTATGTGACTAACTAATTCCACTGAGCTTTATTTTGCTCACTAGAATGAGGTTTTTACCCAACACATTTTATTAAAAAGTTATAAGGATCAAATTATATAATGTACATGAAAGAATTCTTATAAACTATAAATTACTTTACTAATGCAATTGTTAGTATCTGTGTTCCTATCTGATAACAGGAGATAAATCTATGAATTACTAGTTATAGGTACCAGATAGAATTCTAATAATGAATTCTGACCAGAAGTTTAGCTATGCTAGAGTGAATATAAGAATCAGATCTATACCAAGACCCAGCTACTGGAAGTTCCAGGTACTTTGCATAGTCAGGGAGTTCTGTATCTCTATAACAGTGAAGGAGAAAGTCTTTTTTTTTTTTTTTTTTGAGAGTAGGTCTCGCTATTTTTGCCCATGGAACTGCAGAACTGCAGGCTCATGTTGCCCGGGGTATCACAGACTCAAGCAATCCCCAGCCTCAGCGTCCCAGGTAGCTGGGATTACAGGTGCGCACCACCACACCCAGCTATTTTTTTTTGGAACTAGGTCTCGTTACGTGCCCCAGGCAGGACTCGAACCACGATCCCTAGTCCCGGCCGTTTCATAGGCTGAAGCTTGCAGGCATGAGCCACCATGCCCGGCCATCTTTGTCTTTGAGCTTATAGACCACCTTTCCCACCTTCACTGTCAGGAAGCCTATATTTTCATTTCCTTCCAGACCTTTTTTTCTCCTCTCAAGGTAAATTTGCTATAAATAAATGATCTTGTGTCAACTCATTCACATCAATGTTAATGACTGAAAAGTCTTTATGAATGACTACTGCCAAGAAGAGGGACTTTAAATTGGGGACTTGGGCTTAAGACAAAGAAATAAAGCACTATTGGTAGAATTCCAAAGAATATTCCAAAGAATATAAAAAAAAAATTGGGTTCCTCTGGAATCATAACAGATAGATTAACACTGACGCTAATAATAAGAAATTTCGCAATAAAAGAAACATTAATCAGGTCTAAAAGTCTTCAAAGTATGTTCACTAAAACGTTAGTCATTAATGTATTCTTCTATAAAGGAGGAAGATAGAGAAATGATAAGCAATATCCTTAAAAAATGTAATAGCCTCATCATATGAATATGTTATAAACACTTTAAGGGTTGAGGAAGACACAGCTCTGTTGGTATACACTGAGAAACCCATTTTCATATCTCACTAATAAAACCTTTAGTCTGCATTAATGGTAAAAATGTATGGCTTTTCCTCTGTAGAAGAAACCTATTGATTTAATTTTCTTCCCAGAAATCCTATTTGAAGGAAACCATCCCTCATTTTTTCCAGAAAGAATTTCCAACTCATGTGGTTAAAGAGAGTAACAATGTTCCTAAATTTTGATCCCCTTCATTTATCAATTGATTGTCCCGAGGATGGACTGACCCAAGCATGTGCAATCAAGATAATTCAACATTTAACTCAAGAGATTCTAATCCATTCTGGCTCCTAATTTAAGCTGTCGGATGTGAGCAGTGCCCATTTTCTCCCATGTGGACTTAGAAATGAGAAAGTGGTATAAAGAAAGCTGAAGAAGGAGACATAACTTGAGATATAAAGGCAGTAGAAGGAAACAGTCTTGAAAACTCTGAGTACCTTGTTCTAATTGTTTTTAAGACCAACCAGAATTCTAGTTCTGTGAGACCTCATATAAGCTTAATTATAAATAATTCCATTGAGTACATTATTCAATTTATCTTATTGTCTTGTTGTTCTCACTGGGTCTCCATAATCTCTATAATTTTTATTATAATTCCTAGCTGGCAAAGCCCAATACTTACTAAAACCTAAAGCAAGGCTTGTTTCTTTTACTATTGTGAACTTACTGAAGGCATGTAGATCACATAATAAGTGCTAAGAAAAGGTCAGTCACTTATTGAAAGATTTTGACATTTTGTCCATAAGAAAAAGACAATGCAAATATCATTTAGTAGTCTGAATAACATAAACTATAGAGTCAGATTTCAGAATTTTCCAAATCTGACTTTATCAACTTACTACCTATATGGCTAATTTCTGTTTTTTTCTTTCACTGAGATTCTCTCATTTATAAAAAAGAATAATAATAGTACTTTAGTGATGGGATTATTGTGAAAATTAAATGAACTAATTTACATAGAGCAGTTAGAAAAATGGCTGGCCACTGAGTGACTGCTCTTAATATTATATTAGCTAGTTCCCATAAGGGTCTTAAAAGAATGGTTAGTATATAATAAGTGTGCAAAAAATATTAGCTGATGATAATAAAATCACATGTTATTTCTTCCTAAATGAAGTTCTTTCTTTTAAATCTGCTCACACATTCCAAATGCATTTGCAATTCTGTATTACTTTTGTTTCCATATCCCTGTTCTGGTTTGTTATCTGTGATAGGGTATGCTTTTAACAGCTTTGCAGACAAGTTTTCTGAACTTATAGTTGCATGTCACTATGCATGCAATTGCATTTTGTTCAATGATGGGAAATAGATGACTAAGAAATGATAATGTTGATAAGTTAATATTTGATCATTGTATTTGAATCCGCTTTAGTCCCAGATTTAAGTTGATTTAGGAGAGAAAACAAGCAGAGTTTATATTCTTTGCAATCTTATGAGATTGTAGCCAGTTTTAGTCTGTTGAAAAATAATTGTTTGCTTTTCTCTGTGGCTTGATCATAATATTCACAATTACAGAATACACAAACTTGAATCATCTATCCAAATAAGGTAACAGATTTTCAGCTGACAAATATCAGAGTACCCTTTGTGATTTGTTGAGTAATGTGCATGGATTCTTAGTAATAAATCTATTTTCAAAGGTATAAGACAATGATGTCCTTTCCTTTTATTGCTTTACATTTCAACTCAGTCAAAAATTTATTTAAATTTAAAATTATTTAAGATTTTGAAAACCATAGCTTGGTTCATGGTAGTATGAGGAGTTAGCTGTCCTAGGTCTGAATGGAGCTTAAGTTGTGGGACATTTTTGCAGGGAGTGTGAGATCATAATTCTCTGAGACTGAGTCATGTAGAAGAAGGAAGTAGCAAAATAGTGTAGGATTCCAACTATAGCAGGTCTTCAATACCTTGTGGCTTTACTGCCCCATGCACAGAAGCATCTGTCAGGAAACTAGATTCCTGAGAATTTGCACCAGTTACAAATAGAGCTAGTCTAGCCCTAACCAAAGTTGTCAGTTGCAAATAATATTTGTCTTTGAGGACAGAGAATCACTTCTTGAGGGGAACTAATCATGGAAAATGTTGTTGTGAAAGAAGGAATTCTAACAAAGAAGAATACTGACCCAATGTTTCTCTGTCTGAATGATATTGAGCAAGCTACTTCAGGTCTCAGAGGCTCAGAGGTCTCAGACTTCTGGGTAAAAGAGTCAATCATACATGCTTTGCTTAACTCTAAAAGTACTATGAAAACTGGCTGAGGTAGTTTGCAAATATTCTTTTTGAATCGCATTGTCCTATGTAAAGATCATTTGCTGTTACCACTAAAAGCTGCTGTAGATATAAGGTGAAGATACCATTCATTTATTCAGAAGTATAGCGTGGAAAAGATGGCAGTTATTTGATGGTGTATCTCTTTAGCCTTTGAACTCTACAGGGAGTCTCTGTCCCTCTGAAAGGTAGCAGTAATGTTTAATGCATCTTTGGCCTCACTCTGATTCCCCCAGAACACCATTCTTAAAGGTCTGAGGTGACATATATTCTTTGATTAATGGTTATTTCCTTTTGGCAGCTATTGGTTTCCTCCTCAGCAGCTGATAGGGCTAGAGCCAACAGGAGTCAAGATCTCCTAATATTGTCATCTATAAACGTTTTACAGCAACACATGTTACCAATAATTAAGTACAATGGGATAGGGTCTTTTTGCATGCTAAGGATGAGCTGTGAGTGGGGAGCAAGTGGAATCTTGCTGAAATGATTTCTAGCTATTGACCTCTGCTTCCCATATTTTGAAATCTTTTAAACATGGAGTTTAAACTTTGAATCCCAAACATTATCCCTGGCATCTAAACTTGAGGTCAAATATCCTTAGGCTTTTTGAAAAGTAAATAACACTATGCAGACAATACCAGTAATTAACTATTGCTTGTGCATAGGAGACAATATGATAGTTTTGATATGTGTAACATTTCCAGTTGTAGTAAGTGTTAATAAACTAATTACAATTAATGCATTCAGGAATGCTTCCCAAAGAGTTGGACATTTGAACTTTGTTATGAAATATAAGCTGAATTTGTTCATGAAGGAAAGGAGGAAATAACATTTCAGTGAAAGCAAACAGCATGACACAATGTAGGCAGGTCTGAGAGTGCAGGATATGTTCAGAGCCCAAGGTAGTCTGATGTGACTGAAGAGATAGGAATTTGGCAGATGAATGAGATAGGAGAAGGGGTGCAGAGAATATTTAGATCTTAACTATGATAAAATATAAAGACAAAACTTTGGAACTTGGACTTGGAACCGAAGGTCAGATGTTGCATTTTGGCAGCCCACAAACTAATTTTTGTTCACAAACATGGTTTGTTTGGTCTGAAAAGTATTAACACACATGTTTTTAAACCAACTGGATTAGCTGACATTTTTTAAAAATCAGATTTCATATTATAGTCTAAAATGCTGCTTTTAAATATAATGAACATCAGAAATGAGGTTACATTTCTGCTTGGAAAAACCTGTTAGAATTGAGTGGGCAGCCCCCATTGAAATTGAGTGGGCATGTCCCATTAGGTGGGACATCCATTCTCTAGTTTTCCTAGATATATACCTCACAGGCATACTTTTTAGTTTCTTTAATATTTACTTTTGTTATTTATGAGGAATTTAGATTTGAAGCCCCTCATAAAGGCCATAGAAAAGAGTGATATCAGAGTTATCTGTTTAGAAAGAACCCTATGATGCTGATCTTGTTGAAGATAGCTTGGAAGAGGACTGTCAGCAGAGAAGTTAGGATTGAAACTGTGGGAGAAGATAATTGTGGGTCAGGAAGAAAATACGAATTATGTAATTAGCCCTTTATAAATCTCTAAGCAGAGGAAATAGTGAACATATACAAATAAGCATAAGAAAGAACTCATGGGTGGAGGGGTATTCATAAACTTTACCCCTCATTTCCAGCAAAACTCAAATATATCTATTTAAGTGGTTCTTCACTCTCTTCCTAGACTATGAATGACTTTTTGTCAAAGGCAAAGTCCATTCCATGTTATTCTATTATCAGAGAATCCCTAGTGCCTAGCACAAAGATTGACACATGTTAAGTACATAATAAACACTCTTTTGGTGCATGAACTGGAAGGATTCTATATTTTGCCTGTAGAAGGAGTACCAGCTTATCACATCCTTTAGCAGAGGAAACAACAAGGGTTTTTGCAAATTCCCAAACTCCCAATTTGGAAATAAATATGCTATGTGGAAATAAAATCTATCTATTTGCTCAACAAATATTTATTGAATAGTAACCACCTCTCACAATAGGCTGAATCTTAAGGGTTCTATGATCAAGAAAACTATACCATGGTCTCTGTCCTCTGGAAACAAATTTCCAGCATAGTGAGGATAACAGATATCAAACAACTAATAAACAATATTAATTGCATTTCGCAGGAGAAATGTTGGCTACTACTAAAATGTATTAAAAGGTGAGCAAGTGACTGACTTGAGTGACTTGAATGGTGACAAGCAACTCAATTTAAAAAATTTACAAATATTTGAGCACTGGCTTCATCAAAGAAATTATGCAAATTGCAAAATGCATGTGAAAAGAGCTCTATATCATTCAATTGAGACTGTAAATTAAATTAACACATCAAATTAAAATGCTAAGTTAAAAAAGTAAGTAAACCAAATTTTGGTTAGAATGTAGAAGAACTGCTAGTGGGACTGTAAAATGGTAAAAACAATTTGTAAGACACACTGGCAGTTTCTCACCAAGGTAAATTTAAGCTTATTCTGTGGTCTACTCATTTACTATGAACTATATAGTTGAGAAGAAATGAAAGTATATGTCTATACAAAGATGTGTGTAAGAATTTTCATTGAAGTTTTATTTGTAATAGCCAAAACCTGTAAATAACCCAAGTTCTACCAGCCAGTGAATAGTTTAAAAATACTAAACCAAACTGTAGAATATTCATACAATGGAACCCCATAGAGCATTAATGAAGAACAAACAATTAATACACATAAGAACTTGGATGATCATCAATGTTACTATACTATACTGAGTAAAGATGCCAGTGTGTAGAATTGAGGTTTACAGAAGGATTGGGGGAGGGTTCAAGAGCAAAAGTGGTGGATGGGTGGTTAGGGGGGACAATAATGAACATTGGTGAAGAATTATGGTTGTTTTAGTGGTGGGTATGGGTGTGGTATGCATTTGTGGAAATGTGAGCCTATATCTCTGAATCATATACAGTGTTATAAGCATATGTGATATCAAAAAGAATATAATAAAATATAATAATAATAAAATATAAAATAAAAATATTGTTATAATATTTGAAAAAATGAACACTAATTTATATATCCAGCAATTGTATTCTGTGATATTTATCCAAAGGAACTGAAATTTTGTCCCCACAAAAACATGCACATAATGTTTACAGCAGCTTTATTCATAATTGCCAAAACTTGGAAGCAACCAAATGCCCTTCAAGAGAAGGACAAATTTTGGCACATTCAGACACTGGGTATTATTTAATACCTCAAAAAATGAGTTATCAAGACGTAAAAGGACATGGAGGAAACTTAAATACATGTTGCTAAGTAAAAGACATCAATCTGAAAGGCTACATATTGTATTATTCCCACTATATGACATTCTAGAAAAGGTAAAACTATAAAAAGATCCAGTGATTGCCAGGGAGCAAAAGATGAATATGGACGCATAGAGGATTTTTTAGGGCAAGAAAACGAAATACTCTGTATGATGCCATAATGTGGATGTATGTGATTATACATTTGTTCAAACACACAGAATGTATACCACCAAGAATAAACCCTAATGTAAACTATGGACTTTGGGAGATTATAGCATAAAATATAGGTTAATCAATTGTTAGAAAAAATAGCACTCTGGTGAGGAATGTTGACAACAGCAGAAACTATACAAGTATAACAGCAAAGACTATATTTGAAAACTCTATGCTTTCCTCTTAATTTTATGTAAAATTTAAATTGCTCTAAAAACTAAATCTTATTTTAAAGAAATCTCTCTGCTTCACAATGTAGAACACACTATAAGAAAGTAAGAGTAGAAGAAAGAGTGACCATTTAAAATGGTCCATGTGCAAAAGAACCAAGTAGTAGCAGAGATAAGAGAAATATGCAGATTTTTGAGATATTTAAGAGATACATAATCCAATGGAATTGAAGAATTTCCACCATTTCCCAAAGGTCAGCTCATCTCAGCTCTCCATCAAGAAAATCCCTTTGAAATTTCAGAGGAAGACCATGGGTGAGATCAGGGTTTTATATTCAACATACATAAATTATATGACACATTATATTCATAGCAGTAGCTTTTCCTGAGAATGAGTGATGCCTTTAAAAATAAGAAACTGAAGCTGAAGGAGAGGAAGAATTTTATTGCTAATCCTTGTTGAGATCTATGTCATTTCTACTCTACGACCTGCTAACCAAGCCTACTCAATTCCCATTGAGCAACCCTGGTTAAAAGCTTTGGTAGAACTGTAAATTGTGATAGTTCAAATAAGGTTTTCTAAATATCTTTGCTTCTCAATATATATTCTTATTTTCCACTAAATTTGGAATTTAGAATTAGCCTTATTTCATGTCTTTATGAATATTGCTGTTTCCTTACCAAAAGGGGAGAAATTCCTCAACAACAAAAGGGATATATGAGAATATGTCCAGGCAGAAATGAAGCATTCAAATCCCAGAGGATAATTTTTCACCTTGGATAAAAAGCTTCGTAGGCCTTTGTGTTCTGGAAAGTTACATTTACAGCCCTTTCCCAAGTGTCCTTGACATTGATGAGTCTAGCTAAAATAACAGTGAGATGGAAGACTAACATGTTTTACAAGTGTGGAACATAAAATTGACTATGTCCTTGCTTCATTGTCTTCATCTGGAAAACTAGAGTTGATCATACCCATTCTTCCCTGCCTTTAAGATTAAGTTACTTCCTTGGATCCGGGTAAGTAAATATCCATAATGCCTGACTGTACCCAAGACAAAATTATATATATATATCTATATATATATATATATCTATATATATCTATATATATATATATAGATATATATATATGGGGTATAGATAATTCTCCACTAGCCTTCTGAGAGAAATAAACTGTGTTCCGTTTTAGATAACTAAGGAATTTAAAAGGGTCCAGGGTCCCTAATTTTGTATAGGTCTATTCTTCACTCCCCTCTGCTCTTACGTTCCATCTTTACACAGGGCATGAGACCTCCTTCAAAAGGGAGCAATTGCAGTAGTCCATGCCACCCTCCACTCCTGGCTATACACCAAGAAGAAAATCAGACCTATGTAGTCCCAATCCTTAATTAGTGCAGTTTGCAAGCTTCAAAATGCAAAGGCAAACTTGGTAAAACAAAAGCCTATACACAAGAAAACCTCTGTAAAGCCCAGACAAGATCGAGATCCTTGTATAAATGACAAATAGTTCTAGTGTTTGTGTGTTTGTCTGGGTGATTTTGCCTTTGCAAGTCAGACTAGGTGAGGGATATGTAGTTGTAGGCTATGATAGACAGAAAAAAAAAAAGGAAAAAGAAGGTAGATATGACCTCCTTTTGCCAGGCAGAGGAGTCCTACAACTGGTGCTATGCCAAGAGGCCCAATATATCCCTCTAGAAATATCTGAAAGGTTTCAATAAGTATAGACTGATTTGGCTATACCTTATTTCTCAGTTTGTAGGATATTCTGTCACCTGCTCTTCTCATTCTATCCTGCACAAAGTCCTTGGCAACTGAAAGAGCACCTAATCCTATGACCACTCCTGTCTCCTTCCCCCCCCACCCCCACCCCCTCGCGAGACCAGCGTCTGTTTTGAATTTGGTCTTCGAAACCAAATCTAGTAAGCGCTAGCCTGCAGGAGTTCTGGTAACCCTGTCCTCAAAATAAAGCTACCGATTAAAGCTTAGGCCCGGGTGCCTAAATTCTGGTCCAGAAGAGCAGGCAGCATTCAGGGAGCAGGGCTCTATCGGGCTACAGAAATCTTTTCCTGACCTCACCCACGCTGCGCCAGCATTTGTTTCTTCAAAACCACCCCAGCGTTAGCGCGCGGCTAGGGGAGGGGAGGAGAAGAGAAGGGAGGGGATAGGGAGAAAGGAGGTGGGAAGGCGAAGAGGCCGGCCCGGCGGGGGCGGAACCCGGCTCGCAAACTGTTGCTTTTGCTCGGCACTTACCAGCTCCCCCACTGAGATCCCAGGGAGCCGGCGTGCTGGGAGAACCGAGGTAGTGTAGATAGAGAGGAGGCGACGGAGGTAAAACAATCAAGTAAGCTCCTCCCGTGCGTGACAAGAGCCGAAGGAACGCATCGCGTCAACCCCAGTCAGGCTCTGGCAAGATCCGACGCCTCTTGCGGCTCAGCAGCTTCGAAGCCGCCGCCCCGGAGCTACCCTTTCCTCTTTGGTGAAGTTTTCGAAAGCTGCCAGAGACTCGGAGGAAGCGAGGAAAGTGCGGGTAGGGCTGACGAGTGCCTTCGTCCTTCCTCCAACCCTCTCTCCTTTCCTTGTCTCCTTTCCAGCAGCAGCCTCCCACCGCTCGTCTTTACCCGTCCCCTCCTCCCCCAAGTCTGCCCAGTAAGACCAGCCGGAGTTTGCAGAGAGGTAACTCCCTTTTGGCTGCGGGCTGGCGAGCTAACTGCACTGTTGCAAAGCCGGCTCTAGGAAGACGGCTCTGGGGAGAAGGTCGACCAGGGAGCGGCTTCGGCACTGCAGCCAAGATCTGGCCGGTTAGGCGGGACACGGGTCGGCCCCCAGGTTCCCCTCACTCCCTCTCCACCACCCCCTGCATGCACCTCCTTAGCCAGTTTGTGGAGCCAGAGATCGAAAAGGGAGGACTTATTTAGCCAAAAAACAAAAGCAAGTAAACAAACAAGAAAACCAAAGACTGTAAACAACAACGACAACAACAAATCAGCCCCAAAACAAAGCAAAAAATCCAAAACAGGAAGAAAATAACCTGGTTCCTATTTGCACCTGCTTCAGTGGATACTGCCTTTGGAAAGCGGAGGAGTCTCTTTTTTGTTTTTTTTCCCTTCAAGATTTGAACTGCTTTTGAATCAACCCTCCAGTTTTTCAGGGACATACTGAACTTAGCAGGGCAGATCCTTTGCAGCACGTGTTTCTCTCTCCACTAGACTTTCAGACTGTCAGAGTGCTTTTCCAAGGTTATTCCCTCAAGTTTCCCTCTTAAAGCTTCCCGCAGGTGGGCTGCTAGCTGCAGTGACTACCCATCTCAGCCTGTTGAACTCTTCAGCAAGAGAAGGGGAGACGAGGTAAAGGAATTGGGTGGTAGATTCAACCAAGCTCAAAAGATGGAGGTGCAGTTAGGACTGGGAAGGGTCTATCCCAGGCCACCTTCCAAATCCTATAGGGGAGCTTTCCAGAATCTATTCCAGAGTGTGAGAGAAGTGATCCAGAACCCTGGTCCCCGGCAACCTGAGGCGTCTAGCACAGCACTTCTAGGAGCCCGTTTGCAGCAGCAGCAGGAAAACAGTCCCGGACAGCAGCAGGGTGAAGATGTTTCTTCCCAAACCCAGATTCCAGGGCTCACAGGCTACTTGGCCTTGGATGAGGAACGGCAACCTTCACAACCACAGTCAGGTCCGGAGGGCCACCTTGGGAGCAGCCGAGTCCCTGAGCACAGAGCCACTGTGACTGCCAGCAAGGGGCTGCAGCAGCCACAGGCATCTCCGGATGAGGATGACTCAGCTGCCCCATCCACATTGTCCCTACTAGGCCCCACATTCCCGGGCTTAAACAGCTGCTCTGCTGGTCTCAAAGACATCTTGAGTGAGGCTGGCACCATGCAACTCCTGCAGCAGCAGCAGCAGCAGCAGCAGCAGCAGCAGCAGCAGCAGCAGCAGCGGCGGCGGCGGCGGCGGCGGCGGCGGCAGCAGCAGCAGCGGAGGCAGCAGCAGCAGCAGCAGCA
>PVHY01010998.1:0-49657 GCA_004024945.1 Uropsilus gracilis | reverse complement strand
CACCAAGAGATACTGCTAATCCCGACTGGCCAGGCAATGGGGCAGGTGAGTCTGGGACTCACTGATGGACAGACTGTGACAGGATTTCTCTCACAGGAGCAGGCTGGACCCCTTGCTGTCAACACGCTCCCAGTAAGTGGTCGTCACAGACTTGAACTACCTTGTGCCCTGTGGGCACCCTGTTTCCAGCTTTCTGTTAGATTTTATTGTATCTTTTTTTTTTTTTTTCCTGAGACTAGGTCTTGCTTTGTTGCCTGGGGAACCACGGACTCAAATAATCCCCAGCCTCAGTCTCCCAGGTAGCTGGGATTACAGGCACGCGCCACTATGCCCAGCTATTTTTAAGACTAGGTTCTCGCTGTGTTGCCCTGGGTGGGTCTTGGACCCCGGGTGGATCTTGAATCCACGGACTCAACGATTCCTAGCCTCAGCCTCACGCTTCGTCAGCTGCGATTCAAGGCATGCGCCACTGTGCCTGGCTTTGTTTTTGTTTTTTCTTTTGTTTTTATTTTTGTTTTCTAGGGTTTTTTTTGGGAGACTAGGTCTCGCTATTTTTGCCTTTGGAACTGCAGGCTCATGTTGCCCAGGGTACCACGGACTCAAGTGAACCCCAGCCTCAGCCTCCCAGGTAGCTAGGATTACAGGCGTGCGCCACCACACCCAGCTATTTCTCGCTGTGTTGCCCCCGGCAGGACTTGAACCGCGATCCCCAGACCCGGCCACAACTCCATAGACTGTCGCTTACAGGCACCCACCACTGTGCCTGGCAACCTTGTTTTTGTTTTTAGAGACCAGGTCTCACTATGTTGCCCAGGGTAGTCTCGAACCTGCAAACTTAAGTGATCCCTGGCCTCTTGCCTCCCAGCGCTTGGATTACAGGCATGCGCCACCATGCCTGGCCCAGATTTTATTGTACTTTATTTGAACTTCACCATTCCCTGGTGTGGTGGGGAATGTTGCATCCATTCACTTCTTTGGCATCCATTGTTGAATACAACCGGAAACTTGATTATGCTGGTAATTGGTGTCAACTGAATGGGCTGCTCCCCTGTAGTGTCTAAAGCACACAGGGCAGCTGTGTTGTAGCCTTTATTCCAGATCCTGAAACTGACACATCTAGTTGCCTTTCTGAGGGCAGCTGGATAAATCTGGGGAGCAGGGGAAGAGGAAGACAGCTTTTCATGATGTGCTCCTTTGGACTTTTTGAGTTATCATGTCTATCTTGAACCTATTTAAAGAATTGATCTACAAGTATTAAATAGTCTTTCAGGTACTGAGGTGTGCAATATAAGACTTCAGTTTATTTTGTTTCATTAAATTAAAATTTTCTTTTCTTTTTTTTTTTTTGAGATGAGGTCTCGCTATTTTTGCCTGTGGAACCACAGGCTCATGTTGCCTGGGGTACCACAGACTCAAGCAGTCCCCAGCCTCAGCTTCCCAGGTAGCTGGGATTACAGGCATGCACCACCATGCCCAGCTAATTTTTGAGACTAGGTCTTGCTACATGCCCCCAGCAGGACTTGAACCGCAATCCCTGGCCCTGACCACAGCTTCCTAGGCTGCCACTTATAGGCATGTGCCACATGCCTGGCCGCAATTTTTTAAATTTATTAATTTTTTATTTTGCATCGTTATCTACCCAGGGTTCTCCCACCACCTTATCACCAGTGCTTCATTGCCTTAATCTTTTATGCCCTTTCTACCCCCTAATTTTCCCCCTTCTTTCTCTTGTGCTCTGTGCCTCAAGCTGTTGAATGTTAGCTTTAAATTTTTCTTGTCCAAATGTTTGTTTGTTTTCCCTTTCTCCCTCATATTAGTGAGACCAGCCCATATTTCTCTTTTTCTTTCTGGCTTATTTCTACTAGCATGATTCCTTCTAGTGCCATCCATATTGCTGTGAATGACATAAGTTTGTTTTTTTGATTGATGATAATATTCCATCGTGTACATTGACCACAGCTTTCTGTACTATTCGTCTGTTTGGGGGCATTTGGGTTGTTTCCATATCCTGGCTGTTGTAAATAGTGCTGCAGTAAACACCTGGGTATGGGTGTAAGACTTAAGTTTAAACAGCACCAGCCCTTTATTTTATATGTAAGTACCTTCTCTTATTTACCCTATGAGCTGCCTTCCAGGGTTATTACAGAGACTTAGGTAAGTTTGACCAAATGAAGAAAGCAGCCTTCTATAAAAACATGCATACAATCCTCGTAGAATGTCCTTCCATTGTTACGTTCATGAGGAAAAATCCCACTCAACAGTTGATGAGATATAAGCCAGGCATGGTGGCTCGTGCCTGTAAGCTTCAGCCTATGAAGTGACTGGGGCTAGGGATCGCAGTTCGAGTCCCACTCAGGGCAACAGAGCAAGACCTAGTCCCCAAAAAAATAGCTGGGCATGGTGGTGCGTGCCTGTAATACCAGCTCCTGGGAAGCTGAGGCTGGAGATTGCTTGAGTCCGTGGTACCTCAGGTAATGTGAGCCTGCAGTTCCATGGGCAAAAATAGTGAGACCTAGTCTCAAAAAAAAAAAAAGTTGATGAGATATGATTCAGGGGCCTGTTTTTGTTATGTGCTGTTCCACTTAATTTTTTTTTTTTTGAGACTAGGTCTCACTATTTTTGCCTGTGGAACCGCAGGCTCTTGTTGCCTAGGGTACCACAGACTCAAGCAATCCCCAGCCTCAGCTTCCCCGCTAGCTGGGATTACAGGCACGCACCACGACACCCAGCTATTTTTTTGGAACTAGGTCTCGCTATGGGCCCCAGGCAGGACTCAAACTGCGATCCCTAGGCAAGAGCCACCGTGCCGGGCCTGTGCTGTTCCACTTAAATGGCAGTCTTCAAGCATGTGTTTGCTGAATTAAGTAGATCTGTGTATCAGGAAGTTCACTTTCTGACTGCTGACGCTCTTATTAACAGATGGTGTCAAAATCTACTATCGGTTAATCACTTTGGGAAGTATGTTTCATAACACCCTTGGGGGTGGAAGAGAAAACCTGTTTTGGGGGGAGTTAAGGATGGTGTACCCTGTACGCGTACACTCTGCTCCGACCAGTCATTAGATGCAGCCTCCAACTTCTCATCAGGCGTGATTTTACTGCTTCTTTCCTCTACCATGGCAGGGAGAGCTGCCTCTCACAAGAGAAGCTGCGGTGCAATGAAGGGAAAAAAAAACTTTGGGTTTAGGCGATCTGAATTGGCATCTATACCAGCCTTGTGATCCTGGAGAAACTATTTAACCTCTCTGACCTCAAATTCCCTACCCCTCATTGGCAATGAGCAACATGGTGACCCTTTCTCATTCAGTATTGGATTGAATTCAGTTTTTTAAAGGCAAGTAAGATTTGTCTTTCTCAAGGATGTACCGATGTAAAGTAAGAACAGAAACGTAAAGCTCATAAAGTGCTCTGTGCTGATTTCCTGTCCAAGCTGGAAAAGACAAATGCGAATCTGGGCTGGGAGCGAATTATCAGCCCTGGTGAGGGGTTAGAGTCAGGTGCCTCGACATCATTGCATTATACACCCAAAGGGAGGGAGAATCCGAAACTGAACCAGTGCATGCTGAGACATGTTGCTTGCCCTCCTTCTCCTAACTTAACAGCCTACTGTTTAGCCCATTTTCACCGTGAACACCTTAGTAATTATATCCATAGGATGGTTTATCCCATTGCTTAATTACTTTCTGTGGCCTCACAGTAAAGCTTGTCTGAGACTTGCTGACAAGACCAGATGTTGTTGGAAGGAAAGAGTTACATTTAGCCTGGGTCTTGTGCTTTTACCAGGAATACTGAAAGCCATCTGGCGGGGCCTAAGCCTGGGCCATCCTCCCAAGAAATCCTAAAGAGTGGTAGATAAAGTAGTCCCTGTTGCAAGGTTTCAGCATCTTAGACCTCCCTTTCTATATTTAAAGCTTGGAATGAAGGATGGGTGAGGAAGAAAAATAAACATTCCCTGCTTGAAAAGCGTTACCATGGAGGAAAAAACTCATTATGGACTCTCTTGCCCTCTGACACTATCTGGGTGGAATTCATAACCTTGACCAGAGAATCTGAACTTGACCTTGGCAGCTACTGCTGAATTCTGGAGGGTAGGCCTGCTGCATAGCAGCATTCATAGCCACAGTGTGGATGTGGATTGTTAAATGATTAAAAGCTCAAAGAGATGCTAGGAAATAGAAAATCATTTATTTTTAAAAAATTTTTATTTTGTAGTTATTGTAGAACATTGGTCATGTTTGCATGGTTGTAGTGCACCCCACCTACCCCCCTCTGGTCACTCCAGCTCTTTTCCTGCAAGTTGTTGGTCTGTGTTTGACCCATGGGACTTTTCTTTTTCTTGAACTATGTCCTTTTCTCCCCTGGGTGTGGACTTGCCCTCTTGGACAGCAGCAGATGAGGCTGTTCGGGTCTCCAGGAGCAGCTGAGGCAGACAGTGAGGCCAAGCACGTTGGGAGCTTGTAGGGCAGATGTGGTGCCTTCTCTGGGATCCTTTCTGGCATCTGTCACCTGTCGCTGGTTCTGTGCCTTCTGGCTTTGGGGATGCAACTCCTGGCCAATGGTGGTGAGGCATTCACTACTAGGGACAGACTTCCCTGGGTGGTTGGTGGAGCTCTTCTCCACTCTCTTGTCAGCAGCTCTGTGGGGCCACAGCCATTCGTGGTGGCTTGAGATAGAAAATCATTTAAATCAGCCCCAAAATAGTCCCTGAGGTTTAACACCTGTTCCTTTTCAAGATTAAACATAGACTTGTTCATTAGGATGAAGAAAAGGGCATTCTGCCAGGGGCAAGTGGAACAAGATACCAACTTCAGAATGTGACTCTTGGTCAGTTGCTTTCGTTCCAGGCATTCTCCCAACCCCCATCCTTGCTGTGTCGTGCCCAGGGCTGGGCATGCTGGCAGGGGGGAGGTGATCTGGTTTCCCTTCCACCAAGCTTCTCCTTTCCATAACCTTCCCTTAGGGCTGTTTGCAGCCTCCACACAGCTCTGCCGGGTGTGCTGCCTGGGGAGGTGAGAGCTGGCCGTTTCAGAAGGAGCTAATGTTAAGCCAGACCTCAAAGGCAGCCTCAGCGGAAGGGGAAGCCAGGAAACAGATATTAGAAGCTGCTTGGCAAGGAAGGGCTGTTTTAATCCCGTTCTGCCTTTTGTTCTCTAAATAGAGGCCCTCCCAAGCGCCCTGAGCTGAGTCCAGCAAGGCAGCTCAGCGGGCCTGGCTGAGGCTCGCCTTCAGGGCCCGCAGGGAAGGGGACACAATCCTCTCACGGGACAGCCCAGCCGGCCGTCCCTTGCTGGCGGGCGTATGAGCTTCAGGAAACTTAGCATCTGAGCTGGGTGTGATGGCGTGCACCTATAGTCCAAGCACTGAGAGGCAAGAGGCCTGGGATCTGTTGAGTTTGTGGGTTCAAGAATATTCCGGGTAACATAGCAAGACCTGGTCTTGAAAAAGCCAGGTGTGGTGGCGGGCACCTATAATCCCAGCTACCTGGCAGGCTGATTCTGGGGATTGGGACTACCCTGGGCAATGTAGCAAGACCTAGTCTCAAAAAGGATCTGAGCAATAGACATTTCAGTAAGCAGGTTTCCTCTTAACTATTCACTTATGTATCTGTGAGCTAAATATGTCTAGATTTTTGTTTTGTTTTGTTTTGAGATTGTTGCTTGGTACGGTAGTCTTGATCCCATGGACTCAAGCAGTCCCCAGCCTCAACCTCCCAGGTAGCTGGGATTACAGGCACCCGCTGCCACACCTGGCTGCTTTTTCAAGACCTGGTATTGCTATGTTGCCCGGGGTAGTCTCGAACACATGAATTCAAGCCATCCCTGGCCTCTTGCCTCCCAGCGCTTGGATTACAGGCATGCGCCAACACACCCGGCTGCAATGTCTAGGTTTAATCTTGGCATTTTCACCTCCTGATTGTGACACCTTGAGAATGTGCTAGAGGTCTCCGCGCCTGGTTTATTTGTGCATAATGTGAAAATGTCTTTCCTGGTATTCTCCAGTTTTATGAGCTGGGCTGGGACGCGGGCCCTGCCTGGTGGAGTCCTCCGCCTGCCCAGAGCTGGGCATCCATGTGAGCCTGCCTGTTCAAGAGTGGCTTCCCCTGCACCTTCCACCCCTGCTTCCCATTGTGGGCTAGTTCAGCTCTGAAAACCTGTCTCCACACTTCCTCTCTGGACTAGTCCAGCTTAAATTCTTTGCCCCCCTCTTCTCTTTTTTATGGCAGGAAGAGCAGGGCAGTTTTATTTATGGTGGCCCCAATTACAGCTCCACACTCAGGTACAAAGGGTGAAGCATGATGACCAGGGGAAGCAGGAGAGCCTGGAATCTGCTGAAGCCCAGGGGCCTAAGAAATGCAGCCCAGGGATCTTGACAAACAACCTGTGACTTCCTGACTCAGCTTACTGGTCTGCAGCCCAGTTTCTCCCTGACTCTTCCTCATTCTGTCTTGGCCACTGTATGACCACCCATGACGACCACCTGTAGGTCCCTGTTAGGGGGATTCAGCTGAGTCAGCACTGGTGCTGCTACACCTGCTTCTCGCCAACCCTGGGGTCCTTGTTCATAGTGCCTGCTTACAAGGGATGACATGGACCAAGCCCAGACCTTCATCACCTTGTCTTCCCCCCACCCGTTCAAATACACCAATTATTTTTACTTAGTTAATTAATTAATTAAATTTTACTAAATGAACCAAGTCTTAATTATTTCTAAATGAACCATTTTAAAATTATTAATTAATTTTTACTAAATAAACCAATAACTTTCAGTTAATTAATCATTACTAAATGAAGCAATTATTTTTTAAGCATTAATTTTTAGTAAATGAAACAGTTGTTTTTTTTTTTAACTTTTAAAAAAAATTTTAAATGTTATTCATACTTTAGCCGGGCATGGTGGCTCGTGCCTGTAAGCTTCAGCCTATGAAGCGGCCGGGGCTAGGGATCATGGTTTGAGTCCCGCCTGGGACCCGTAGCGAGACCTAGTTCTAAAAAAAATAGATGGGTGTGGTGGTGCAAACCTGTAATCCCACCTAGCTGGGAAGCTGAGGCTGGGGATTGCTTGAGTCTGTGGTACCCCGGCAACGTGAGCCTGCAGTTCCACAGGCAAAAATAGTGAGACCTAGTCTCAAAAAAAAAAAAAAGTTATTCATACTTTAGATTTTACAGTATAGGCAAATGATTATTGGAGAGTCCCCTCCCCCACCCCCCCACGCACCGTTGACGACCCCTCTGTTCACTCCGGCCCTCTCCTTATTGTTTTTTGGTCTATGTTAAGTCCTTTGGTCTCTTCGTTTTCTCTGACAATGTCCTTTTCTTTGGTGAGGGACTGTGATCCTAGAATATAAAAAGCCTTGTTGGTAGATGTCCAGTCTTATCTCTGTACTGGGTAGCAGTTCATTCTCATTTGGAATCTATTGGTGTTTTCTCGTTGTTGATGATCTTCAATCAATTCCATTCATTGAAGAAGATACTCGTTGTAGAGGGCATTTGCTGAAAGACTGCAGATCGTTTCCTCTCTTTCAGATTGTAGCTTTGTGTGGGCCTGCAGCCCCATCTCTGTGACCTTCCTCTCCCATGAAATGGGGAGGGGCACCTTGCTTTCTTGAATTGTGTATCCGTCCTTAGCTTTTGACACGTCCACTCATTGTGTGGCCTTAGGTGTGATTCTGTGATAGGTGATGTCCATGATCATTTCTCCAGTCCATTATACCTTGTCTTTGTCACAGTTCCTTCTCTTGCGGTCCACTCGTATTTGTGCACAATGTTTTGCTCTGGTCCCTCACCAATTCTATCGGTCCAGTGGATTATTAGTTATCTTCTCATTCCTTCTGAGGACTAATAATTGGGGTGAGAGTGAAAGAGAGGGGCCGCGCCACCCCACCCCCCCAAGCCGCCGGTGACTGAGCGCATGAAGGCCAGGCTGTGACCGCCCACCGAAGCGAGGCAGCTGCAGCCAGGCCCAGAGCTCTATCTGGTTCCGGCTGCGAAAACCTCCCATCCCAGTGCCCACCTGGGCGGGGCCCCTCTCCGCCCACCACACAAAGTGGAGGGGTGGCTGAGCGCTCGAAGGCCGGGTTGCGACGCCCGCTGAAGCGGGGCGGCGGTGGGCAGGCCCGGAGCCCTATCCAGGTTCCAGCTGCCGACACCTCCCTTTGAAACAGTTGTTTTTAGTTGATTAATTTTTACTAAGCAAACCAATTATTTCTTAATTAATTTTCACTAAATGAACCAATAATTTTTATTAGTTATTATTAAATGAACTAATTTTTTTTAACTAATTAATTTACTAATTTACTAAAAGTGCCTGTAGGAACCCTCTGGTTTGGAAATCTGAGTGGCTTCCCCCACTGCCTTCCACATCCAGCATTCTCACAACCCCTCCGCAGGGCACCCCAGGTCCAGAACCTGCGGGCAAGTCACTGGCATCCCCACTGCTCCCCGGGGCTCCCTCACACTTCTTTCCAGAGCTTAAAATGACTCACTTCTCTTTCTCACCTGTCACCGACCTTGTCGTTAATCTTCTCAAGTCCTAGAACAATGCCATTTTCTGTCATTGAAGTAGCCTTGCTCCATTTTTATCCCTGAGTTAGTTTTGCGCTACATTTTTTTTTCTTTGACTGTTAGCTGGAGCATGAAATCATTTAGGATCCCAGTTTAATAGTTGACCATTCTTAGGCGTGTGCACGATGAAGGCTGCAAGTTGTATTCCCAGAACCTATGACTCCCTTTGTTGAAAATAGATTCAGGACAGACTGCGACTCTCAAACAGGCCATTCTGAAGTGACATGTTAGTCTGCTGTTTCCATTTTCTTCTGTTCCTCTCCCCCCGTTTTCTTCTAAGAATAAATTTGAACTATTTTCTTTCTGTCTTCATTTATAAGTAAATCCTCTTTTCTCCCAAACTGCAGTGTGAGATGAGCAATGGTGGTGACGGACAGAGGGACCAAGAAGTCCATGTCAAAGGATTGAGAACAAAGCTGAAACCGGAGCTGCTGAGCGGCCCCATTCCTGCAGGCCACATCCCGAAGCCCATCGTGATGCCCGACTACGTGGCGTGAGTATAGTTGCAGCCTTCAGGGTGTGGAGCTGCCCTCTGAGCCTTTCGTGTGCCTTTTTGTCTGCATGTCTGTTGAAGTCACAGGTCTTGCGTCACTGTTGGCTTGAAGGTACAACACTGTCGGTGAGGAATAAACTAAGTTGATTTCCCAGTCAGCTTGTTTCCATGAAAAAAAATTATTCTTAATTTTTAAAAATGTAATTTTTATTTTGTAGTTTTCATAGTGTTGGCCATGTGTGTATGGTTGTCGTTCCCCTTAGGTTTGGCTCTCCCTTCCATATTGTACTCCATCTCCCCCCCCTCCCCCCCCTTTGTTCCTTCACCACTCCCGTCACTCCAACTCCTCTCGCTGAAGCCATTGGTCCATGCTTGGCCCACTGGTTACCTCTTTCCCTGGAACTCTCCTGGGTATGGACTCGCTCTCCTGGACAGCACAGACCAGGCTGTTCGGGTCTCCAGGGGTGACCGAGGTGGGGGGTCAGGCCAAGCACGTCAGGAACTTGTTGCAGGGCAGATGCCTGGTGGCTTCTCCAGGATCCTTTCTGGATCTGTCACCTGTTGCTGGTTCTGTGCCATATAGTTCTGATGTCTGGGTTCGGGAGCCCAACTCCCAGCCGCTGATGGTGGAGGCATTCCCTGCTGGGGACAGACTTCCCCAGGGGGTGGGTCCAGCTCCTCTCCTCTCTTGTGTCACCAGCTCTGCTGTGGGGCCACAGCCATATCTCTGTGACTTTCTCTCCCCATTGATTGGTAAGGCGGGTGCCTCATTCATAACTGTGGTCCAGGGGTTTGGTTCCCCAGCCCCGGAGACGATTGATGCAGGTAGAATCTATGACAGGTCACCTCCATCGCTGGTCTCACTAAACGTTGGTCTGCTTTTTCTTTCAGAAAATACCCCGTCATTCAGACCAGTGACGAGCGTGAACGCTACAAAGCTGTGTTCCAAGACCAGTTCTCAGAGTACAAGGAGCTCTCTGCCGAAGTCCAGGCCGTCCTGAGGAAACTGGACGAGCTGGATGCAGTGATGAGCAGATTGCCTCACCGCTCAGAGAACCCACAGGTCAGTGGCCGCTGCTGGGAGGGCTCGTGGGTTAGAGGAAAGAGCAGGTCAGGCTGAGAGCCCGGCCACCTTGGGCGGCAGCCATCTTGGGTGGCCATCTTGGATGGCCATTTCGGGTGACTATCTTGGGCTGCTATCCCAGGTGGCCTTCTTGGGCAATGGAGGCATTTGTGGTTGCCCGGGTGGCTAATTACATTTATAATTCAGCTTTAGGTAATGTCTTTGGCCTCAATTATTAAACAGTATTTTTTTATGAATCATTTTGTTGTTTACATATTTATGTATATAAATATAAATGCTATATCATTGCATTCCCTGGGGT
This sequence comes from Uropsilus gracilis, assembly GCA_004024945.1. Classification (NCBI taxonomy): domain Eukaryota; kingdom Metazoa; phylum Chordata; class Mammalia; order Eulipotyphla; family Talpidae; genus Uropsilus; species Uropsilus gracilis. The sequence goes on along the minus strand of PVHY01010998.1, from coordinate 39,219 downwards.
TCTCCCTCCTCTTTATCTCCCTGAACCTTCATCTTGATCTTCTTGTGCTCCTCCCTTCCCTCATTTCTCCTTCCCACCTCCCCTCCCCCCCCCCCACGCTCCAGCTGCTTGACCCAGTTCTGCTGTTAGCTTATTTGACTTTTTCTTGGCCTTTTGTTATTCCTGTATCCCAGGAATAACAGGTGAGACCCTCTGGTTTCTTTTTCTTTCTGGCTTATTTCTGCTAAGAGGATTCCCTCTGGGTCCATTCATGTTATCACAAATGCGTCGTATTTGTCAGTTATGATTGCAGAATAATATTCCATTGTGTAAATATACCACATCGTTTTCAACCATTCATCTTTTTGGGGGCATTTGGGTTGTTTTCATATCCTGGCTGTTGTAAATAGTGCTGTGGTAAACATCCACACCAGCACTTGTTGTTGCCCTCAACAGTATTTTCTTATTTAGATATAATATAGATTTGTCCTAAGATACATCCTAAGTCAGTCAGAGTCCTATAGGAGACGGATTGCACATGCAGACTAGACCGTTCAGGAAAGGCTTGTGCACAGAGGGGTGCCTGGGATGGAAGGGGTCCTTTGAGGACTGTGCAATCTCTGGGGAGAGCCACAGAGTTACCAGCCCAGCCCTGAAGAGCATGGTAGGAAGAAGAGAGTGTGGGTCAGAAGCTGTGAAGGTGACCTGCTGGGTATATACATCACCTACTGAGAACCATGAATATGACCAAAAACCAAGATGGTCAGAGGAAAATTCAGCATCTTAATATTGTTCTGTCATTTTTCCCCCTGACTTTAATATCTGAAATTGGGATGCCTCATAATTAATGGTACTTTTTTATTTGATTATAAATATATAAATAAAAAATATATATATATACACATATATAATTTACATGGTTATATTCCCCAGGGTTCGCTCATGACCTTATCCCTAATGAACCATCATCTTGATCTTTTGTGCCCATCTCTCCCCCAGTTTTAACACTCCCCTCCCCTCTTGCTCTAGGCTTCAGTTCTATTGACAGTTTTAAATTTTTTAAATTTTACTTGTCCTTCTGGTTGCTTATTTTCCCTATATCCTGCTTATAGGTGAGATCATTCCCTATTTCTCTTTTTCTTCCTGGCTTATTTCTGCTAACATGATTCCTTCTAGCGCCATCCATGTTATCACACATTCCTCAAATTTGTCATTTTTAATTGCTGAGTGATAGTCCATTGTGCACTTATAGCACAGCTTTCCAATGGTACTTTTTATCAGATATTTTTTAGTCAGATAATTTACATATCATAACTTTCACCCTTTTTAAGTGGACAATTCAGTGGTTTTTCCTGTATTCACAAAGTTTTCTTAATTGATTACACACATATATATTTCTTACAGCATTGTATACTCCAAAGTTCTCCCACCTCTGAGTCATCACCTTAGGTTCACAGAGCTGTGCAGCCATGACCACTCTCTAATGCCAGTGCCTTTTCATCACTCTGAAAAGAACCCCCCTTCCTGTTAGCATGGGTTTGTAGCATTTGTTGCCAACTACTCTGGGACCGTCTGTTTGGATGGATTTGCTTATTTCTGAACATGTCAGTGCAACCAGCACGGTGGCTCGTGCTTGTAAGCTTCAGCCTATGAAGCGGCCGGGGCTTAGGGATCGCGGTTCGAGTCCCGCCTGGGGCCCGTAGCAAGACCTAGTTCCAAAAAAAAAAACAAATCACTACCAGATCTCTCTCTGAACATGTCAGTGCAGTGAGAGAATGTGTAGCCTTTGGTATCTTGGCATAATGTTTTCAAGATTCTTCTTTCTGGTAGTTAGCATCAGTGTTCCATTTTATGATGGAATATTCCATTATCGTATGAATAGCGTCATATTTTGTTGATCCATTTATCAGCTAGTGAACATCTGGGTTCTTTCCACTTTTTTGGCTGTTGTCAAAATGCTGTTACTAACATTCATAGATAACATCAATCCTTTTTAAAAGGGATGTGTTCGTCCATTCTGTAATTAAACACTTATAAAGAATGATCAGCTTTGACAACACCAGCACTTAAGGTCTGAGGAGAAAAACAAGCAAAAGAGATCACTTTCCTTATAAAAGACTATCCATGATTTCATGATGGCATTTGCACCTCCAAAAAGCACAGATTGTTCCAAAATGCAAACACCTGGTACCCCTACCTCGTCAGCTTTCGGTGACCAGTTATTTGTGTTTTTTTTGTTTTGGTTTTGGTTTTTTGTGTGTGTGATTTTCATACAATATTGGTCGTGTTTGTCTGGTTGTATTGTCCCCCTTATTCCCCACCTCATTCCCCTTTCCCCCTTCCCCCTCCTCATCACTCCAACTCCTTGCGCTGCAAGTCGTTGGTCCATGCTTGGCCCACTGGTCGCCTCTTTCCCTGGAACTCTGTCCTTCTCCTGGGTGTGGCCTTGCCCTCCTGGACAGTGGCAGACCAGGCTGCTCGGGTCTCCAGGGGTGACTGAGACGGGTGGTCAGGCTGAGCACGTCAGAAACTTGTTGCAGGGCAGATGGCTGGTTGTTTTTCCAGGTTCCGTTCTGGTGTCTGTCATCTGTTGCTGGTTCTGTGCTGTGTAGTTCTGATGTCTGGGTTCAGGAGCCCAACTCCCAGCCGCTGGTGGTGGAGGCGTTCCCAGCTGGGGACAGACTTCCCCAGGTGACGGGGTCCAGCTCCTCTCCTCTCTCATGTCAGCAGCTTGGCCATGGGGCCACATCCACATCTCTGTGACTCTCCTCCCCCACTGATTGATAAAGCAAGGAGCCTCCCTCACTCATGTTGCACATAACTGTGGACCGGAGTTTGAATTCCCAGCTCTGTCTAGGAGCCTTTAGAGCAAGACAGAAAGGAGTAACACACAGCTCAGAATAGGATTTGAAAAAAACTGAGAATATGCACTCAGGGGAAATCCCTGTAAAACTAATGTCCTCTGGGAGAGGAACGACCATATAGTCCTGAATAAATGACCTGTAGAACTTTGCTTGAGAGCTTGTTACTATTTAATGTATCTCCAACTATCATGTTCATGTCTCAAAAGAGAGAGGTGAACTTTTTTTTTCTTAATCATTTATATTTCTTTTTCTTTTATCTAAATAATTTTATTCTCAAATTTTCAGAGGGATGTACTTTGGAAGTCAGGGAAGTCTGTGTTCTGATAGGCTGATTTCATTGCCTTGAATGAGGCTGAGTGCAGACTCTGTACAGATGCCAAAGGGAAGCCAAACTTCTAAGGCAGAGCAATGAGGCAGTTTCACATTTTAGTATCTATGAATGTATCCAGATCATAGATGGATGAAGTTAAGTGGTACCTTAACTCAAAACTTGAATGTCCAAATCAAAACCACACTGAGCCGGGCACAGTGGCACATGCCTGTAAGCTTCAGCCTAGGAAGCGGCTAGGGCTAGGGATCGCGGTTTGAGTCCTGCTCAGGGCAACATAGCGAGACCTAGTTCCAAAAAATAGCTGGGTGTGGTGGCATGTGCCTGTAATCCCAGCTACCTGGGAAGCTGAGGCTGGGGATTGCTTGAGTCTGTGGTACCCCGGGCAACGTGAGCCTGCTGTTCCATGGGCAAAAAAGTAGCAAAATGTGGTCTCAAAAAAAAAAGTTGACAATAGCCAGGATATGGAAACAACCTAAATGCCCCAAATAGATGAATGGTGTGGAAAGCTGTGATCTATGTACACGATGGAATACTATTCATCAATCAAAAAAGACAAACATATGTCATTCATGGCAACATGGATGGAACTAGAAGGAATCATGCTACTGGAAATAAGCCAGAAAGGAAAAGAGAAATACTGGATGGTCTCACTTATATCAGGAACAAAGGGAAAACAAACAATCAGACAAGAAAAATTTTAAACTAATTTTTAGCAAAATTGAAGCATAGAGGGACCGGGCATGGTGGCTCATGCCTGTAAGCTTCAGCCTGTGAAGTGGCCGGGGCTAGGGATCGCCGTTTGAGTCCTGCCTGGGACCTGTAGCAAGACCTAGTTCCAAAAAAAAATAGCTGGGCGTGGTGGTGCGTGCCTGTAATCCCAGCATGGATGGATGGATGGATGGATGGATGGATGGATGGATGGATGGATGGATGGATGGATGGATGGATGGATGGATGGATGGATGGATGGATGGATGGATGGATGGATGGATGGATGGATGGATAGATAGAAATTAAAGCATAGAGCATGAGAGGAAGAAAGGGGAAAATCGGGGTGGGTGGGAGGCATAAAAGACTAAGACAATGGCTCATGGGTGATAAGGTGGTAGGAGAACCCCAAGATAATGACATGAAATAAAATAAATAATACTTTTTTAAAAAGTTGACTGTTAATCCCAACCCCAAATCATTTGAAAAAGAACTTTTCTGAATTCCTTTATAACATAACTAATGTGGTTATTATGTGCCAGGTTCTTTATGGAAACTATTTCCAGTAAGTGAACCCTCTGACGGCCCTGTCAGGCTGTACCGTTATTTCCATTTCCCTGATGTGGAAACCTAGTCTAAAGCGATTCATTTGTTCAGGGCAACAGCCAGCACATCACAGAGCCAGGAGATGCTTCTGGCTTCACGTGACTTCATGGACCTGTTTTCCCCAAGTCCCAGTGCTCTTTGGATTCAAGTGTCAATGTTTTATTTTTAGGAACACGAGAGAATTTCACGAATCCATGAAGAGTTCAAGAAAAAGAAAAACGTGAGTAAAACAGTGTGTGTCTAGTCACGACGATGGGGAGTGTTTAGAGGGTTTTGAGCTAAATAAGTTCTTGTTTCCTGTTTCTTCAAATGCTGCCTGTTGAGTGACTTGGCTGCCTTTTCTTCTTGCCTGTGACCTGGGTGCATGTCTCCTGACCTAGCACCTCAGGGAGATGAGTCCACATTCCTTTCACAAAGGGTGCACCATTTTACATGTTCTGACTTAGTCTCACCCATCAGTGGAGGCAGGAGGGAACATTCATTCAACTCTTCTTTCCTTAATTCTTGATGGCTTTTAAACTGTTATAGTATCTACAAGATTAAAGCATGTCAAGGTATCTCAGCTTTCTACTTAACACTCAATTGTGCTAAAATTGTTCTGAAAGTCAAAGTCTGTTAAAAAATGTAGACTCTGGGTGTGGTAACGTGCTTGTAATCTAAGTGCTGGGAGGCAAGAGTCCAGGGACCACTTCAGTTCACGGTTTTGAAACTACCCCAGGCAACATAGTGAGACCTCGTCTCAAAAAAGCAGCCGGGTGCAGTGGCACGTGCCTGTAATCCGAGCTATCTGGGAGGCTGAGGCTGGGGATCACTTGAGTTCGCAGGATCAGGACCATCCTAGTCTCTAAAAAAAAAAATAAATAAAAATTTTAAAATGTAGAGAACTTTTATACTTATCAGGCAAATTTGAGCTACATAGACTTGAGTACAGGGAAATCTGCTACAAAGTTTTATATCCTGGGTGTTAGTAAGGAAGCCAGCGGCTAAAATAATAAATTTTTTTTTTTTGTTTCCAGGACCCAACATTTCTGGAAAAGAAAGAACGCTGCGATTATCTAAAGAATAAACTTTCTCACATAAAACAAAGAATTCAAGAATATGATAAAGTGATGAATTGGGATACACAAGGTTATCCTTAATCCTCACTTGAAACCTTTTTTATATCCAACTTAATATTTATTTACTGACTTTTTTTTTATTCTTATCTCTATGCTAGAGAAGCCAGGGCCTTCCTGAATCAGCTTCTGGTTGGTATAACCAGTATGCAAGGGGAAAGCAGTATGACTCCACACAGACATTTCAAAAAAAATCAGATTTATGAAGGGCCTTTCTTAAGACTGGAAGGAATCCCATGTCCACCTGTGTGCAGTTTCCACACTTAGCTGTCTTATTAAAACTGAAAGTGACCTAGGACTATACCCTCATGGTGTGATGAGCAAATGGTCTCTCAGTCATGGTGCTGCTTTCTCCTCTTTCACTCAGGCCAGTTCCTAGGGTTTTCTAGGACAGTTTTCTCTTCCTCGCCAAAGGTAATTTCTCTGAACCTTAGAACCTACATTTCCAGCCTTGTGGTCATGAGCAAGTTGCTTGATTTCTCTGTGCCCTTTTATCTGTAAATTGGGGCTATCGTTCTGAGGGTTCAGTGAGGTAATATTTATAGCCCCGGCACAGAGCCTGGCATGCTGAAGCACTACATTAGTGTGTATGTGTGATCTGTGGAAGTATTTGTGAAATGAATAAACGATGCAGAATAAGCCTCACTGAAAGGTCTTTGAAGAGCCACCCCGCCCTGCTGACCAAAAGGTCATGCTTCCCATGACTTCCTTTGCTGTGCTCTTGTTAACTTGCCACACGTTGCCTTAAGCAGAAGCACCTGTCAAGTCCACCTCAGGGGCCGGGCATGGTGGCGCATGCCTGTAGGTGGCAGCCTAGGAAGCCACGGCCAGGGGCACATAGTGAGATCTAGTCCCAAAAATATATAGCTGGATGTGGTGGTGTGCACCTGTAATCCCAGCTACCTGGGAAGCTAAGGCTGGGGATTGCTTGAGTCCATAGTACCCTGGGCAATGTGAGCCTGCAGTTCCACAGGCAAAAATAGTGAGACCTAGTTTCAAAAAAAAAAAAGTCCACCTCAGCCTCCCTGTTGTTAGTGTTGCCTCACATATCTCCAGGTCCCTGCAGCCCAGCCATTCTGTGCACACAAAAGAGGACTGTGTGACTATTGTTGCCTTTTCTCTCCCATCTGGAAGCCTCCTAAAGACCTTGGAATCTCCTGTTGATGTACTGGGGTGTTTCATCTTCCCCAGAATGATTTTGACTTTGGACTTGATTCCTGACCAATGTTTTCCTTGTATTGGTAATCATAATGGCCAACCTTTCAAAAGGCCTTGAAAGATCATTGTTATTGGATCCTATGCAGCAGCATCTTTTCAATAATTTTCCAGGTATGGAAATATGATTTCTGCTTATCATGTGCTGCCATTAACACACATTTCAAAGAATTTTCTGAAGTGACTTAAAAAAAATGGTTTAAGGCTCCTGAAACCTTGTCTCATGTTTATTGTTAATATTTTAGTTCCATGGTTCTCAGACTGTGCTGACTCTTCAGAGGTGAGTCCTAGGAGTGACCTAGCGTGAGCTTCTTCTCGAAGCCTCCCCAGTGGGACAACTTCACTCCTGTTACATTTTGGACCCAGTGTTAGCATTTCATTTAAGAACATCGATGCTTAAAAAAAAATAAAATAAAAGATGAAACAATGCCATTTCGGTAGACTATGGAAAGATTCATATTTAAAGGAAGTGCTAAGGATCTTGACTGCATGAAATTTTATTTGACTATATTTGTAAACAACCGTTTACAAATGGTTACTCTGAAAACCAGCAGTTTTAACTGATTTTGAAGACTGTTTCTACCAGTGCCTAGATAGATTCCATTTCGATGGTCTATTGTCTTACATGTGCCTTTTATTGCTCGCTTTCCTCGCGTTCTTGTGCAGATGGGGCATGTTCTGGAAAATACTTTCAGTGATCAGAAAATAAACTGGAATGTCATTGAAAAGCCTGTAGGTCATTATTTCCTCCTCCCCCATCATTTGCCGGAATTCAAAGTCAAGTCCACAGTAGAGGTCTCCTTGGACTACTATGAAAGGAAAACAGCTTTGGGGCACACAGAGAAGCTGGTGGAGGCTTGAAGTCAGTCATAAGATGTGACTGTGAAACCCGCTAGGGTTTTTTGCCCACCATTATCTAGCCCCCCCCCCCATACTGCCACCACCACAGTAAAAGAACCCATACACATGTGGACAAGAAAAAAAAAGGCATTCTTTAAGATAAAGTTATATTTCCTAGTTCTTGTGTTTCTCATCTAGATTACATCTGTCCACAGATAAAGATACCCGGCATGGAAGCAATACATTGTCTTCACACCAGGATGTTAAAGAATTGCCATAGGCCAGCTTCTGGAACAATCACTGTGTCACATTACTCCACTGTAACCACTCTGTCATGACTCTCTCTACATAAACTGGAAGGGGTCGGTAGCTGGAGGAAATTGGAGGCAGCTGGTCAGAACTCTGTTCTCAGGGCCTTGCTCCTTCCTCTGAAAATAGAACAGTTACTGTTATTTTCAAGTCCACACTACCTTAATGCAGGTAGTGTCACAGACGGAGATGCCCATAGCAACAACAGAAATGCAGTTCTCACAGTTTGGGAGACCAGAAGTCTGAAACCAGGGTGTCAGAGGGCCAAGATCCTTCCAAAATGTGGAATTTGCCCTTCCTTTGGTGTGATCCCTGACACTCCCTTCACTGCAGTCCTCTCTCACATGGACTTCTCCCTGTGCCTCTCACACCAACATGCCGGAGGCATCAGTCATTTCAGGCTTAGGAACTATAGGGTAACGAGTTGGTCCAGTTTTTTCCTCTATCAGCTTGTATTTCCAGCACCTGGGGTATTGCATCTTCCCCATGAGTGTGCAATCCAGTGGGTGTGCGCCTGGGTGAGTGTGCACACCTAGGCCTGGGAGAGAGGGGAGAAAGGGGTGCAGAGAGTAGGCACAAACATGAGCGAGCCCAAGAGAATACAGAGAAAGAGCATGAGAAGTCCTGGGGGATCTAGGGACCTCGCCTGACTCCTGATCCTCCCCAGCCCTGCCTGACCCCGCCCTGTCTGGTGTGTCTGTATAACAGCTAAAAGCAATAAAGAACCTTGGATTGCTGAGCCTGATGCTCACCAGCCTTCCTATGTTGAAGTCATCCTCACGAATCACATCTACAGAGATCCCCTCCCTTTTTTCTATCATTACACACATGTAACAATACAGCTCTACATAAACCACTCAGAGCACTTCATATTTTACAGGACTTGAAACAAGGACTTTCTAGTAATAGCCACAGCACGGCCAAGTCTGACTCCTAAATAGACCATTACAATTTGTTTAGAGTTTAAGCTGGGCACGGTGGCGCATGCCTGTAAGCGCCAGCCTATGGAGTCATGGCTGGGACTAGGGATCACGGTTTGAGTCCCACCTGGGGCAACATAGCGAGACCAAAAAAATTAGCTGGGCGTGGTGGCGCGTGCCTGTAATCCCAGCTAGCTGAGAAGCTGAGGCTGGGGATTGCTTGAGTCTGTGATACCCCAGGCAACAAGAGCCTGTGGTTCCATGGGCAAAAATAGCGATACCTAGTCTCAAAAAAAAAAAAAAATATATATATATATATATATAATTGCATAAAAGATTTCTTTGATGTAACTTAAGGGAAAATAATATTTAAACTGGTGTCATGTGAAGGAGGCAGTGCCCAATTTGTGAGGGGCGAGCCCAATAATATTTGGGATTTGTGTGACTCTGGAGTCAGGGACAGTTAAGTTCCCTTCTCCCTGGACACTGCCTCTGCTTGGTAGTCAGGTCTTGTAAGCTCTATAAAAACAATTGCAAAAGTGTATGCCCTTCTAGCCTAGCACAGTGGTGTGCACCTTTAATCCCAGCCTTGGGAGACTGAGGCTAGGAATCACTTGAGTTCATAGGTTTGAGACTACCCCAGGCAACATAGCAAGACCTAGTTTCAAAAAAAGTAAAAGAAAAAAGAAAATGAAATGCTTAAAAAAAGTGTGTGCCCTTCTTCCTCGTTTCTGGGTAGATGTCTTACTAGTCACTACTTCCAAGGTTGCATCTGTCAGGAAATTTTCCCTGTTCACCTGGGTTCTTTTTTCTTTTTTTTTTTTTTTTTGAGACTAGGTCTCCCTATTTTTTCCCGTGGAGTCGCAGGCTCATGTTGCGTGGGGTACCACAGACTCAAGCGATCCCCAACCTCAGCTTCCCAGGTAGCTGGGATTACAGGCACATACCACCAAGCTCAGCTATTTTTTTTGGGGGGGGAACTAGGTCTCACTATGTTGCCCTGGGCAGGACTGGAACTGCGATCCCCAGTCTCAGCCGTGACTCCATAGGCTGAAACTTACAGGCACATACCACTGTGCCTGGCTCTCACCTGGGTTCTTGGTCTTAACAGACTAATTAACAGCAGACAAATGAACAGGAGCAAAACCCAAAAATTCATAATGTAAACGTGACATGGTGGTCATTGCTAAGAAATAGTCTAGTGAGCTGGGTTTGGTGATGCGTGCCTGTAATCCCTGCTCTGGGAGGCAAGAGGCCAGGGATTGCTTGAGTTCGCAGGTTCAAGACTACCCTGGACAACATAGCAAGACCTGGTCTTGAAAAAGCTGCCAGATAATGGTGGTGGGCACCTGTAATCCCAGTTCCCTGGGAGACTGAGGCTGGGGATTGCTGGAGTCCATGGAATGGGGACTACCCCAGGCAACATAGCAAGACCTAGTCTCAAAAAATATATATATATTTATAGATATAGATATTTAGACTATTTATATATTATATATAAAAATATATAGTCTAAATATCTATATATATTTATATATATTATATATAATATACATACTATATATTTATATATATTATATATAATATATAAATAATCTAACTATATATAAATAAAAATTATATATAAATTTACATATAAATTATATATAAATATATAAATATAAATATATATATAATCTAGGACAAGGATGTTTATCATGAGTTTCTGGAGCCAGGGGATGAGGAGATGGGGCAGAGGGCAAACAGTGTGACAAACAAGAGGCTGCTTTATCACTGCTGAGAGCAAAGATGAGATTCTGAGGACCTGTTCACTGATAAGCATACACACAACTGGGAGAAGCCCCTAAAACTACACTCTTCTGAGGCTTAAATGGGGAAGCAGGGATTGCTCCTCCCATTTGGGAAACAGCAGAAGTTCAGGACATGGAGGCGGCTGTGGGAAGGAGCGGAGCTCTCCTGGCCTCTGTTAGGGTTCCGCCCTCGCCAGTGCTGAACGAGTTCACCCACCTCAAAGCTCTCCAAAGGCCACGCCTCCGGGGCTTTGTATTGAAGACAAAGTAATGCTCACATTCAGGGGCTCTCTATCTGTGGGCAGATAGAACTGACAGATGAACATAGATAAGACATGCAGGAACTGGGAAATGTAGCTTTATCTTAAAGAATGGCTTAAAGAAGAAGAGATTTCTCCTATCAGGAAAGGGTGAAGAATTCAGATCAGAGATAAAAACTGCTGAGCCTCAAGGGGTTTCAGTGCCCTTAGGTCAAAATACTCTGTGTGCTGGGGTGGGGCATCTTGAAGACACCCTTTCTGAGGGTCTTGGGGTGGTGTGACCTGCACACACCTTCACATTCAACTGTGGAGCCGCAGCTCACTCGCCTGTGCATGGCAGCTGTTACTGAGGCTGTTACTGGTGGTGAAGACAAGTCAACAGCAGCGAGAGAACCCATCACCACAGGCCTCCTACGCCCTTGGAACTTATTTACAAAAAAGATCACACTGAGATGCTGTTGGTTAGGATGCCAGCTTTTGGGAGAGGGGAGGGAAGAGAGGGACACAGTTCAGCCCAGGACAGCCATCTTTGCAAGCTGCAAGGGTCAAGCAAATAGACTTTCTTGTCTCCATCTCCTTTTTCCAGTTAACAGGATTTCTACTAGAAACTTGTTTTCCTGTAATTTATAACAAATACATAAATACGGCCGGGCACGGTGGCTCGTGCTTGTAAGCCTATGAAGCGTGCTTGTAAGCCTATGAAGCGTGCTTGTAAGCCTATGAAGCGGCCGGGGCTAGGGATCGCGGTTCGAGTCCCGCCTGGGGCCCGTAGCGAGACCTAGTTCCAAAAAAATAGCTGGGTGTGGTGGCGCGCGCCTGTAATCCCAGCTACCTGGGAAGCTGAGGCTGGGGATTGCTTGAATCTGTGGTACCCCGGGCAATGAGAGCCTGCGGTTCCACAGGCAAAAATAGCAAGACCTAGTCTCAAAAAAAAAAAAAAATACTATATACTATATATAAATATATATAGTATAAATAAATATATAATACATATAATATATATATACTATATATAAATACTATATACGTGTGTGTATCGTAGTTCAAATTGAAGCAGATTCCAATATGGGCAGTGTTATCTACTGGTAAAACTTTAGCATCACCATAACCTGTGCCTGAAAGACAGAGGTTAAGAATGACCTGAAGTCAGATAGAAGATTAATCCCTTCTTTTGCCTTGATATTGTCTTTTTCTTTTTTTTTTTTTTTTGAGACTGGGTCTCACTATTTTTGCCCATGGAACCACAGGCTCACGTTGCCTGGGATACCACAGATTCAAGCAATCCCCAGCCTCAGCTTCCCAGGTAGCTGGGATTATAGGTGCATGCCACCACTTCCAGCTATTTTTTTGGGACTAAGTCTCACTATGTGCCCCAGGCAGTACTCGAACCACGATCCCTCACCTGGGGTTGACCTTGACTTCCTAGGCTGCCACCTACAGGCATGCGCCACATTAAGCAGGGCCTGGTCAACATTGTCATGCTAATTTAACTCTCCATGCTAGAGTTCTAAGGCCCAGGGGGGATCATATGTGAACCAAGACAAAGTGTGACTGATAATCCATCATCAGGATTCTTGATGAGGCCGGGCATGGGGGCGCACGCCTGTAAGCAGCAGCCTAGGAAGCTGCGGCAGGGGCCAGGAATGGTGGTTCAAGTCCCCCCTGGGACCCGTAGTGAGACCTAGTTCCAAAAAAAATAGCCGGGCGTGGTGGCGTGCGCCTGTAATCCCAGCTACCTGGGAAGATGAGGCTGGGATTGCTTGAGTCCGTGGTACCCTGGGCAATGTGAGCCTGCGGTTCCACAGGCAAAAACAGCGAGACCTAGTCAAAAAAAAAGGATTGGGGGGATAAAAGAGAAAGGTGCAGGGACTGGAGGAGAATTTGGCTCAGATCTGGAGATTAGCTGAGAGGAGAGGGATCTGGCATGAGACATCTGGAGCTTGACTGGACAGTTCTGCTTTGAAAAGAAGGACCCAGGAGCTGCTGAACCTTTTGGGGCTCCCAGCCTTCCGGTCTTCGAAAAGCTGAATGAAGACAGAAGAGGAGTTCCTCACAGAGTGAGCTGCCTTGATAACCAGGAGAGAACGAGAGGCAGACAGACAGACATAGCCTGGCAATTTCAGACTGAACCACACTAAGACTGAGGTAAAACCCAGCTCCCCAAGTGGAAGCGGGTTCTTTTCTGTTCTGACCCTTGTGAGGGTGTGTACTCTTAGACTCTCTTAGTCCATCTTCTCCCATTTGTGAATAAACCTTGTCCTCACCCAGATCACGAAAGTGTGATCTCTGGGCAACTGCTTGTGCACGGGCGGAAGATCCCTCATTGGCTAAAACAAAAAGAGGTGAGCCCCTCCCCCAATAACAAATATTATTCCTCCTATATAATATCTAGTCTTCATCCAGTTTCTGGCTGACAGTTCCCAAAAGGTTTTAGCCTTTCCTACGGGTTGAAAGAGATAAAGACCCGGTTGTTACGTTAATGAAACTCTCAGTGGGAAACCACCTGAGGCTAGGGACTGGCTGCCTTTGGAATCAACCCTGGCATTTTCGGGTTGGAATTTACAGTCCCAGGCTCAGACATCTAGGGAGCAATTAAGGGAATTAATTGACCATGGTCAGCGAATTAATCCTAAGTTTACTGTAGGGTATGTTGGTCTGCCTTTTCCCTCTATTAGCCTGTGTAACCAGCACCTGTGGTGTTGCGCTCCCCATGATTGTGCACACCGGGCCTAGGAGAGAGGGGATGGGCGCAGAGGACCCGAGGGTGCCAGAGCATAAGAGAGTCCACGAGAAAGAGACCAGAAAAAGAATGAAGATTCGTGGGGGCACTGAGGAGCTCCCCTGCCTTCCAGCCGCCGCCCCCCACCCCACCCTGCCCTGCCCTGCCCTGCCCTGCCTGGTGTGTCCGTGTGACTGCTGGAACCGATAAAGAACCTACGTGGCTTGTGGGCCTGATGCTTAACGCTGCATCTGGCGTCATGGACAGGACGCTTGCCCCTGAAGCTGGCGATGTGAATGGTTACACCATACCTGATATTAGGTAACAAACAGGCTAAACGGGGTGCTTAACCAAACTCATAAAGGAGACAACTGGCCTTTTAAAGCCAGCCAAACACCAAGTTCACCCCAGCCCATGCGAGCAGTAGCAAGACCACGTAAACTTTTAAACAAAGGCAAATACAAATTTACTTATCAAGAGGACAAAACTTGGACCGGGCATGGAGGCACATGCCTGTAAGCGGCAACCTAGGAAGCCATGGCAGGGACGAGAGATCACGGTTCGAGTCCCGCCGGGGGCACGTAGCGAGACCTAGTTCCAAAAAAATATAGCTGGATGTGGTGGTATGCCCCTGTAATCCCAGCTACCTGGGAAGATGAGGCTGGGATTGCTTGAGTCTGTGGTACCCCGGGCAACATGAGTCTGCGGTTCCATGGACAAAAATAGCGAGACCTAGTTTCCAAAAAAAGGACGAAACAAACAAAAAGTCACTGAGGTGTACAAAGAATCCCTTTAGTAATCTTACCACATAGTCCAGTCTCTAGTCCAAAGAGCACATGACTGCAGCAGTCATGTGTGTCCACAAAATGGCTGCTGCCCCACCTCAAACCAGATGAAGGAGCCAAGATGGTGCCACCACTCCTCCAAAGACACAGCTCCACACCCAGCCAAATGTAGAAATCAAGATGGCGTCGTCAATTCTTCTTCAAAAGCAGGAAATTCAAATCCAGCAAGGAAAACCAGGATGGTGTTGTCAGTTCTTCTCCAAAAGGCACAGCTCCAGCATTCTTTCAGCTCCAACTCTAAAGTGACCTGGAATCAGCAAAACTCGCTCCATACAGCAGCAGCAACCACTTCAGCCTGTCTCACGATGAAAGCAGCAATATAGCAAGCCTCTTTCGGTCTCCAGAAAATTTCCAAGCTTTGCAGTTTCAAAGTTAAATCAAGTTCTCAATCACCAAATTTCCAAGTCAACTCATGCAAGTTTCTCCAACATGCATTCCCAGGCTCCATAGCCCAGGCAGAGAAGAAGCCAACTCAAGGGGCTCCCTTCTCTGCTCTGCTTTGGCTTATGGCCAAAGCAGCTCTGAGGCCTCCAGCCTCTCTGCTCCTCTGCTCTGCTCTCTCTCCTGCTCTCTGATCCTTCTCTCTCCTTTCCACGTATATTTCCTCAGTCCCCTCCCTAATCTCTTAATGCCTTCATGAGGAGGCTTGGCCTCCCTTCTCCAAGTCTCTGCCCACCAGTGAAGGGATAGCTGCTATTCCAATGCAGCACCACCAGTACTGGGGGTCACAGCCCTCCCCCCATTTCACCACATTTCACCCCTAAAACACAACGGTAATGAACCTTCATAAAAACCCAAGTGAGGCCGGGCATGGTGGCTCATGCCTGTAAGCTTTAGCCTATGAAGCGGCCGGGACTAGGGATTACAGTTCGAGTCTTGCCTGGGGCCCGTAGCGAGACCTAGTTCCAAAAAAATAGCTGGGTGTGGTGGCGTGCACCTGTAATCCCAGCTCCCTGGGAAGCTGGGGCTGGGGATTGCTTGAGTCTGTGGTACCCCGGGCAATGAGAGCCTGCAGTTCCATGGGCAAAAATAGCGAGACCTAGTCTCAAAAACAAAACAAAACAAAACAAAACAAAACCAAAAAACCCACAAAACCCAAGTGGAGAGGACTTTGAAGAGCTTCAAAGTGGGTGAACTTGGGAACTGGGGAGAACAGTACCCCTGTAGAGGACATGAGGGGCCCTTCCCACGCCTGCCCCGCACATCTCTCTACTCTGGCTGTTCTGGACTCATAGCCTTTGTACTAAAGCAGCGGTCTAGCACTTAACAAGTCTCCTAAACTCTGTGAGTTGTTCTAACAAGTTGACCTAACTAATCCTGAGGAGGGAATTGCGAACACCTCTAATGTGTATAGCCAGTAGGTGAGAAGCATAGATAAGAGTCAGTCTTCTCCATTTACACTCAGCCATTGTCAAGCAGTCAGACTCTTAAAAGTTCCAGGGTTGAGAGAAGAGACAGAAAGGGTCCCTGACGCAAGAGATTCGTTCTCAGCCTTCAGGTTTGAGATGCAGAATACATCATCACCCCCAAACCACTGCAATGCAATAATTATTTGACCTTTCCATTTTAGGTCAATTCCTCTTAGTGTATGCGATTATACACCTATACTTTTACTGAAACTAGTACAAATTGATATGGGTGCTGTGGTGAAATTCGAGGGCCATGGACTAAGCATGGTCATGGTGCATTAGAATGGCAGTCATTGTGCACTGGTGGGCAGAGACTTGGAGAAGGGAAGCCAAACCTTCTCACAAGAGGAGCTGAGAGAGGGGGGGATTTAAGGAGGAGAGAGAAAGTGGAAGAAGTGGGAGAGCAGAGGAGCAGCAGGGAGGCTGGAGGCCTCAGAGCTGCCACTGCCATGTGTGGCGCCAGGGCTGGGAAGGAAGCCATGCTGTAGGCATCCATCACCAGTACAGGCTGGTAAGGAACCCAGGGAAGCATGTTGGAGGAACTTGAGACCTGTATAAACTGAAATGGAAATATGGTACTTGAAAACTTGCTTTAACTTTAAAACTGTGAAGTTTGGGGATTGTCTGGAGACCTGAAGAGTATTCGTTGTGCTGCTATTTTCATTGTAAATAGTCTGAAGTGATTGGTGCTGTTGTATTGAGTGAATCTTGCTGGTTTCTTGCCACTTTAGAGTTGAAGCTGAAAGCATGTCGGAGCTGTGCCTTTTGGAGGATCAACAACGCCATCTTGATTTCCTCATCTGGTTGGAAGGTGGGAGAGTCCCCATTTTGTGGACATATGTGGCTAAGGAACCATGTGCAGTTTTTTGGACTAGAGACTGAACTGGCTGATGAGATAATCCAAGGGCGTCCATTGTAAACTTGGTGACTTTTGTCTAGTTAATCTTTTTAATGGGTATATCTGTTTTTGCTTCCTTTTAAGATTAGTGTGGTCTTGCTACTGCTGGTGTGGACTGGAATGAGCCAGATCAGTGGCTGGATTTAAGGGCCAGCTGCTCCCACTTGTAAGTTTAGTTAAGTACTCTGTTTTGTTGCCTGATTTCAAAATTGTTTACCAAAAGCTACAACAAAAATACTTATAACAGCTTTAATAGTTCCAAATTGGCAACAGCAGCCAGCCACGGTGGCACGTGCCTGTAAGCTTCAGCCTATGAAGAGGCTGGGGCTAGGGATCGTGGTTTGAGTCCCGCTGGAGACAACATAGCGAGAAGATCTAGTCCCCAAAAATAAGCTGGGCATGGTGGCGTGGATTACGTCTGCAATCCCAGCTACCTGGGAAGCTGAAGCTGGGGATTGCTTGAGTCTGTGGTACCCCAGGCAACGTGAGCCTCTGGTTCCTTCCATGGGCAAAAATAGCGAGACCTAGTCTCAAAAAAAACAAAAACAAATTGGCAACAGCGCTGATGTGCATCAACAGTAGTCACAGATGCTAGATGCAGAACACAATGTTGAACAAAAACCATAGTGCTTACCCCACATTTATTCTTTTATGTAAGGAAGGAAAAGGCTCCAAGCTGGTAAAATTAAGCATTGGTGATCTCAGAATAGGGCTTATTTTGGCAGAACCAGCTGTTCATAGAAAGGGATTTTAGGGAACTTCCCCAGGTATGAAAATATTCTTTATACTACTCTGGATGATAATCACAGGAACAGATACATATTTCAACATTCCTACCCTTGAGATTAATTCATTTTGTTCATGTAACATATGTTGGTTATACATTGATAAAAGTTGGTTATATAGCAATAAAAAAATCTAATCCCTGGTGGTAAAGTCAGAATAGAGGTTGCTTTTTTTTTTTTTAGAGATAGTTACTTAGTATAAAGGGACATGAGGGAGTTTTCTAGGTGCTGGTCTTGGTCTTGAGTTTTTGAATATATGCATGTATCAGAATTAGTCAAGCTGAATACTTAGAAACACTGAGCACTGAACCGTTAGCAAAAATTGGTGATGCCACCATTTTTAACAATTGCATCTATTTACAGTGACATCTGAAGAAAAATATATTTCCCATTGAAAACAACCTGTCAATTGAAGAGTCAAATCTTTCACATATTGAGAACTGTTTTAGTGAACTTTGGAGATATTGACATAGTCAAAGCCAGCACAACAATGCTATCTTACTGAAATTGGGTAAGAAAATGAACAAAGCAGGGCTACTTAACTAAACTTACAAGTGGGAGCAGCTGGTTCTTTAAATCCAGCCTCCCATCAGGTTCGTCCCAGCCTGCATGAGCAGTAACAAGACCACACTATCTGAAAAAGAGGCAAAAACATATTTATTTATTAAAAAGACAAATAGAAAAGAGTCACCAAGGGTACAAGGAACCCCTTTGGTAATCTTACCACCTAGTCCAGTCTCTAGTGCAAAAAGCTACATGTGTGTCCTTAGCCACATGTGCCCACAAAATGGCGACTGTCCCACCTTCAAATCAAAAGAAAAGACCAAGATGGTGTTGTCGATCCTCCTCCAAAAGTCACAGCTCCAACCTTCTTTCAGCCCAAACCACCAAGACTCACTTGAAATAGCAGCAACCACTTCAGACGTCTCACAATGAAAACAGCAACACGGTAAGTTCTCTTCAGGTCTCCAGACAATTCCCAAACTTCACAGTTTCAAAGTTGAAGCAAGTTTTCAAGTACCATGTTTCCATATCAGCTCACACAAGCACAAGTTTCTCCAACATGCTTTCCCAGGCTCCTCACTGGCCCAGGGTGGGGATGGAAGTCTGCGGCGTGACTTCCTTCCCTGCCCTGATGCCCCACATGGCAGTGGCAGCTCCAAGGCCTCCAGCCTCCCTTCTGCTCTTCTGCTCTCTCCCTTCTCCAGCTTTCTCTCTCCATCCAAACTCTTCCTTAAATCCCCTCTTTCTGTTCCTCTCACAAGAAGGCTTGACTTCTCCAAGTCTTGACCCACTGGGGCACAATGACTGCCATCTTAATGTACCATTACCATGCTTGGGCCACAGGCCCCCAATTTCACCAGAGCATCATTATCATTACAATCACTGGCTTCATGAATCATATTTGAAATCCAAGACTGGAATGTGAGACTTTGAGCCAAACCCACGCCTGAGATTATAACCATATAACCCTTCTGCCCCTCTGGACAACCCCCAAACAGAAAATCTATAAGTGAATGAATCCAACATTTATTTATACTTGTTTTTTTTTTTTTTTTTTGAGATTAGGTCTCGCTATTTTTGCTCATGGAGCTGCAGGCTCTCATTGCCCGGGGTACCACGGACTCAAGCAATCCCCAGCCTCAGCTTCCCAGGTAGCTGGGATTACAGGCGCACACCACCACGCCCAGCTATTTTTTTGGAACTAGGTCTCGCTACGGGCCCCAGGGGGGACTCGAACCATGATCCCCAGCCCTGGCCGCTTCATAGGATGAAGGCACGAGCCTTACAGGCACGAGCCACTGTGCCCGGCCTTATTTATACTTGTTTAAATGCTTTTTATTTTGTATTCAGGCCTTTGAATTCTCTGTGCACAGAGCAGTTGGCTGAAGGATATATGACAGGAAAGGATAAAACTTGCGAAACCGATTAGCCCTTCCCCATTTAAATCTTGCTGGTGATCAGGAAGCCTGCCAGTGTCATTTATATTCCAGGGTACGCTGGGGATTGTTTTTGCCGAAGGCAACCCCAGTTAAAGCCAGGAACCAAGCTACGCAGAACTGCCTTCCGAAGCATTTGTCAAGTGCCTGCCACGTGCTCTAGCCACCCACATGAAAGCAGTCTGGCATTTACCAATAATCAGTGGTGTAATCCAGGATTTTCTTAGCAACTTTTAGGATTAGAGGTTTGAGATCAGACTATGGAGAGATGACACACTGTAAGAATACCATGATAGGTGTCTGCTGGCGACAAGCCACAATTACAGTGAGTCATACTTGGTGAGTCATTTTCATAGTGTCATTGTCGCCCTGTGGGTTGTTCCTTGATTTTTACCTATTGCCATGTTGAGTAATTGATACTGAACTTCTTTTTTTTTTTTTTTGAGACTAAGTCTCGCTATTTGCCCATGGAACCGCAGGCTCATGTTGCCCATGGTACTGGTACCACAGACTCAAGTGATCCCCAGCCTCAGCTTCCCAGGTAGCTGGGATTACAGGTGTGTGCCACCACGCCCAGCTATTTTTTGGAACTAGGTCTCACTGTGTTGTCCCGGGTGGTACTCGAACTGGGATCCCCAGACCCAAAAATGCTCATAGGCTGTTGCTTACAGGCACATGCCACCATGCCTGGCTATTTTTCATTTTTTTTTTTTTTAAGACTAGGTCTCGCTGTGTTGCCCCAGGCAGGTCTTGAACCCGTGAACTCAAGCAATTCCCAGTCTCAGCCTCCTGTCCTAGGCTGGGATTAAAGCTATATGGCACTACGACTGGCTTAAAATCAAGTAACTTGATTTTAAGCATCTGCAGATGAAGCATATGCTTTGCTTGTGCTGCTCAGGAGATTTAACTATGTTTTTTGTGCCTCATAGACATTTTTTTCTTGTCCCTCAGACACTTTGTTGGTGTGCCTATGGACTTTCTTAGAAACTATAGTACAGCAAATCCTATACTCACTCTAGAATCAGATGGCTTAGGTTCCAATCTGGCAATGTCACTTACTGTGTGACCTTAGGCAGGTTACTTCACTTCTCTGCACCTCAGCTTCCTTATTGTATATGGGGGTAATAATACCACTTAACCCCTAAGGTTTTTGTGAAGATTAAGTGAACTAAAACCTGTAAGGCACTTAGAATGATAGGGGTGCTGTGATGAAATTGGAGGGCTGTGGCCACAGCATGATCATGGTGCCTTAGAATAGCAGCCATTGTGCCCTCGTGGGCAAACACTTGGAGAAGGGAAGCCAAGCCTTCTCTTGAGAGGAGTAGAGTGAGGGGATTTCAGGAGGATAGGACAGAGAGAGGAAGAGGAAGAAGGGAGGCTGGAGGCCTTGGAGCTGCTGCTGCCATGTGCAGCAGCAGGGTAGGGAAGGAAGTGCCACTGTGGCCTTCCATCCCCAGCCCGGGCCAGTGAGGAGCCCAAGGAAGCATGTTGGTGAAACTTGTGCCCTGTGTGAGCTGACTTGGAAATGTGGTACTTGGAAACTTGCTTTAACTTTAAAACTGTGAAGTTTGGGAATTGTCTGGAGACCTGAAGAGAACTTGCTGTGTTGTTGTTTCCATCCTGTGATGTCTGAAGTGGCTGCTGCTGTTGTATCAAGTGTGTCTTGCTGGTTTCAGGCCACTTTAGAATTGAAGCTGAAAGAATGTTGGAGTTGTGTCTTTTGGAGGACGATTGATGATGTCATTTTGGTTTCTTTGGCATGAAATGAATAGCTGTGCCTTTAGAAGAGGACCAACGATGCCATCTTGGTTTCTTCATCTGGCTTGAAAGTGGGACGGCCACCATTTTGTGGACACATGTGGTCAAGGACCTATATGCAGTTTTTGGACTAGAGACTAAACTGGCTGGCAAGATTATCAAAGGGTCCACTGTACTCTGAGTCACTCTTGTTTGTTTGGTCTTTTTAATGTAAATCTGTTTGGCCTTTTCTTCAGATTAGTATGGTCTTGTTCCTGCTTGTGTGGGCTGGGATGAACCTAAGGAGTGGCTGGGTTTAAAGGGTCAATTGCTCCCATTTGTTAAGTTTAGTTACATTCTCTGATTTGCTTGTTTTGCTACCCGATTTCAAGAACAGTTACTTAGCAATTCAGTAAACATTTATAAAATATGCTTTTATTTTAGCATGGCTATGTTTATGCTTATGAATCTTCTTTGCATGCCATAAAGTAGAAGACTGAAAGATACAACAGCTGAGGAAATTGCTATTTGTTTCTAACACAGGAAAGCACTTCCCTGTTTATGGTATATTCATATAATGATTACAACAGAGCAATAACAGATAAAGAACCATGGATGCTTGCAAAATATAACATAACATTGAGCAAAAGCCAGATAAGAATATGTATGTGCTACACGATCCTGTTTATATAAAATTCCCAAACAGAGCCATGGTGATTATTCTCTTTAAGATTAAGATTATTCTTTTAAAAAATAATTTATTTATATGTAAATTTCATATCTTTGTAATCCAGAATAGGATTATTCTTCTCTCCTTTTCTCTGAATCCCACTTACCTCTAATTCTAAACAGCCAGGGAATAAGGGCCATGATTCCATTTTTGTATCTCTGCTTGGATTCTTGGAATGGCTGGCCTGTCGGAAACAGTGAAGATGATATTAATTTAAATTCCCAATTTCTTCCCTGGGATTTCCTGGCCAGTCTGGAGGGTTCAAGAATTGTGTTTGTTACTCAGTCTCTGGGGATACCAGGGAGGAGAACTGAGGGAGCAAATATCCCAGTCTTACATTCTCCACACCCTGCAGGTAATTCCCCATCACTGTACTCAACCAGGGGGCAAAGAGAGGAGTCTGCTGATGTGATCTAGACAGGTTAACTCCTTGGGTCAGGATGAGAAGAATGGGAAGTACCTGGGGAAGGTACCCAACACCCATGTTAACTCCCTGCATTCCAACCAACATCAACTCTGGGATACGAACACTCTTTGCTATCACCCCATTTCACAATAGAGGAAACTGGAGCCTAGGAGACAGAACCTCAAGGCCATGCTCACATCACGTTATCCTTGTGATAACAGGATTTCCACAGAAGAGCTTATGGCCCAGAGACCTCCCACCAAATGCCCAGCTGATTAATTTCCCTACCCTTCACATTCATGCTGCTTTTTTTTTCTAATTTATTTATATATAAATTTCACATAATTGTAATTCCAGGGATTTACCCCCCACCCTCCCCACCATTTCCCCCTCTTTCCCTCCTGCCCAAAGTTATGTGCTTCAGTTTGGTGCTTAGCTTGTTTTAATTTTTCCTCATGGCTTTTATTTTTTCCTTATATCCCATATATTAGTGAAACCATTTGGTTTGTCTTTTTCTTTTTGACTTGTTTCTGCTAATATGATTTCTTTTAAGTACATCCATGTTATCATAAAATCATCAAATTTGTCAATTTTAATTGATGAGTAATATTCCACTGTGTATATAGACCATATATTTTTTTTACCCAGTCCTCTGTTTTGGGGCATTTAGGTTGCTTCCAAGTCCTTGCCATTATAAATAGTACTGAAGTAAACATCCAAGCACAGGTGTCCCTTTGTACCCACATTGAGGTCTCTTTTGGGTAGATTCCCAAGAGAGCAATTGCTGGGTCAAATGGTAGTTCCATTTTCATTAATTTGAGGGTCCTCCACACTGCTTTCTATAGTGGTTGGACCAGTTTACATTCTCACTAGCAGTGTAAGAGTGTTCCTTTCGGCCGGGCACGGTGGTTCGTGCCTGTAAGCTTCAGCCTATGAAGCGGCCCAAGCTAGGGATCACGGTTCGAGTCCTGCCTGGGGCTCGTAGCGAGCCCTAGTTCCAAAAAATTAGCTGGGCATGGTGGCGTGCGCCTGTAATCCCTGCTACTTGGGAAGCTGAAGCTGGGCATTGCCTGAGTCTGTGGTACCCCGGGCAACGAGAGCCTGCGGTTCCACAGGCAAAAATAGCGAGACTTAGTCTCAAAAAAAAAAAAAAGTTCTCTCCACATCCTTGCCAGCACTTATTGTTGCCCATTCTCTGGATGTGGGTCATTCTTACTGGTGTAAGGTGGTATCTCATTGTGGTTTTTTTTTTTTTAGACTAGGTCTCGCTATTTTTGCCCGTGGAACCGCAGGCTGTCGTTGCCCGGGGTACCACGGAATCAGGCAATATCCAGCCTCAGTTTCCCAGCTAGCTGGGATTACAGGCGCGCACCACCACGCCCAGCTATTTTTTTGGAACTAGGTCTCGCTACGGGCCCCAGGCGGGACTCGAACCACGATCCCTAGGCTTGGCCGCTTCATAGGCTGAAGCTTATAGGCACGAGTCACCGTGCCCGGCCCTCGTTGTGGTTTTGATTTGCATTTCCCTGATTGTTAGTGATGTTGAGCAATTTTTCATATTCCTGTTGGCCATTTGTATTTCCTCTTTGGACAAGTGTCTTATAAGGTCTCCCCATTTTTTTTTTAAAGAGAAAATGCTGATTGTTCATTTTATTCTGCTATTTACTATTTAGTCATGTAACTCTTTATGAAAAACAAAATAACCTTTTTGGAGAGTACAATGATAGAACAGCGGTGCAGGGTGGGGGGAAGCTCATACCATTCAATTTGATGAAAACTTATTTTATATACAGAATAAAATACACAGATTATATCCTGAGAGTTAGCTCAATACAGAGCTCTGACACACGAACTCCTGCCTGAAAGGAAGGAGCATGGAACTGTCCTAATGCTTCATGAAAATTCACAGAAATTCTGACATAGGTGATAAAATATTATTTTATGATTAAAATGAATATATCTAGTTTGCATTTAAATTATTTCAAGTTATGGTGCCCATTCTAGAAGAGGAGAGGCCAAAGAAAAGCACCATGTGTTTTTTACTTGAAAATCCACTCCCTCCCTGAACGGAACACTATTGAGTATGGAGTGGCTGTATTGGGCGTGCCCAAGTCAGAACCCCAGAGGTACTTGATGTGAATCCTGCATTTTAAGCCACTCTAGAGAACTATGAAATTTCCCGGGTTGGTAAAAACCGAGGTGTGCAAGGCCTATATGGTCTGGAGTCTTCTCCCCATCTTTTGATTGGGCTTCTGTTTTGCTTTTGTTTAGTTGTGTGAGTTCCTTGTGGATCTTCGTTATTAAACCCTTATCACTCTTGTGGATGGCAAAATTTTTTTCCCATTAGGTTGGACATTCACGCTGCTTCTACTGCACCAGTTATTGCCAGAGCTGCAGAGACCACAACTCATGATGTAAAATCTCCATAATTATATATAATATTGGAGTCTAGCCCTTTCAAACTCTGCGGATCCTTGGAGAGGAGTTCCAGCTCACCCCCACCACGGGCTAGACTGCTGGTGGGGGCGGGAGGCAAGGGTGAGTCAATGCCACTGGGACCTCAGGATCTCAGGGACTCCGGGTCCAGGGATCTCAGGCTGGGGAAGCTGGCCTCTGCCTCCACTTGGGCAGGGGGTGGGGGCTGAGCACCTTTGCTGGAACGCAGGCTTGGGCGGGGGGGGGTCCCCCTCCAGTTTACTCCAACCTCAATAGTCCTGCATTAGGAAGGGAAAATCCAGTCTCAGTAGCTGCAGATAGAACGCAGAGGCAAGGAAGTAATAACAGCCCTGGATAGCACTCGATCACCTGGGTGGGACTAGCACTGTGTTGGGAACAACTGAGACAGGAAGGTGAAACCAGCAACTGAGATGACCTGTCACAGATTTCTACCTGCATCATCTCTGGCACTGGGGAATCAAACCTTGGAGCCACAGTAATGTGCAACGTGAAAGAGGCTCCCTCCTTTGCCAATCAGTGGGGGGAAAGCCACCATGAATGGCTGTGGCCCCCTGGCAGAACTGCTAAGAAAGAGGAGAGAAGCTCAACCAACTACCTGGGGAAGTCTGTCCCAGCAGGGAACATCTCACCACCATTGGCTGGAGTTGCACTCCTAAAACCAGATATCAGAACTGTATGGCACAGAACCAGCAACAAGCGACAGAAAGAATCCTGGAGAAGCTGGGCACAGTGGCTCGTGCCTGTAAGTTTCAGCCTATAAAGCATTTGGGACTAGGGATCGCAGTTTGAGTCCCAGTCGGGGCAACACAGCGAGACCTAGTCCCAAAAAAATAGCTGGGCGTGGGTGTGCGCCTGTAATCCCAGCAACCTGGGAAACTGAGGCTGGGGATCGTTTGTGGTACCCCGGGCAATGTGAGCCTGCAGTTCCACAGGCAAAAATAGCAAGACCTAGTCTCAAAAAAAAAAAAAATCCTGGAGAAGACACCACATCTGACAAATCTGACAACAAGTTCCCAATGTGCTCCGCCTGACTATCTGCCTCAGCCACTCCTGGAGATCCCAGCCGCCTCATCTGTTGCTGTCCAGGAATGCAAATCTGCACCCAAGAAAAAGGGATATAGCTCTAGAAAAAGAAAAGACCAGCCGGCCAAACACAGACCAACAGCTTGCAGGGAGAGGAGTTGGAGTGACCAGAGGGGGAGGGGGGAAATGGGGGGTGGATTGGGGAATAAGGGGTACAATACAACCATGCACACATGACCAATGTTTTATGATAATTACAACATTTTAAAAATTGTTTTAAAAAAAGTATATTGTATATCGGAGTCCAAGAGTTCAAGTGGCATCATCCAACTCTCATTTTACACAAGAATTTGCAGCCAAAGATATAATTCTTATACTCATTTTCCATTCCCTGGTTAGACTGTAAATTGCAGTAGGGCAGGAAATAACCTTTTTATATCATCTCTATCTCCCTTTTGTAAAGAGAACATATTGTTGGTATTCAACAAATCCATGTTGGCTGGTGTTGTTGATTAATTGTCACCATCAGTGGGCTGTTTTAGCATGCAAATCATCTGCCTGAAGGTGAGAGATGAAATAGGGTCCTAATTCACTTTAGCTATTCATAGTGAAAGTTGATGAAGAGCCATGTGCTGTGGCGCACACCTGTAGGAGCTGGGAAGCTGAGGAGAGGGATCGCTTGAGTCTGCGGGTTCTAGACTACCCGGGGCAACATAATGAGAGCTGGTCTCTAAAAAATAGCTGGGTGCAGTGGGGCATGTCTATAATCCCAGCTACCTGGAAGGCTGAGTCTGGGGATCGCTTGAGTCTGCAGGTTTGGGACTACCCCGGGCAACATAGCAAGACCTAGTGTCTACCAAAAAAAAAAGTTGATAAATGATTGAACTGTCTGTTGCTAAAAGGTCAAAGTTGAATACAACCCTTTTCAAAAAACAATACTTTCAAATTTAACAACCTCAGTTCTAGGAGTTGATCTGCAGGACAAATGCTTTGATAGATGCAAAGATTTATGGAAAAATATATTTGAATGTTGCTTGTCAGAGTAAACACAGGAACACACATAATTGTGAGAGACATATAGACAATGGTTACACCACATATAAAGTAACACTCTGACCTCTGACCCATAACTCCATAGCAACAAGTCCAGGAAGTCAAACCTCAGTCTGTAGAAATCAAGTCCAAACAGCAAAGACTTGATCAAAACTGCCCGTTTTCCTAATTTTTGCCTCTTCCTTTCCAGCTGAGAACCAGCGAGAGTAAACCAAATATTTCTCCCCAATCAACCCCCTTCTAGTTAGCCCTCCCACAGCCTTTTTGCCCACTGCAACTTGCTCGCAAGGGACACCTTGATCCTTTCCATCTGCTACATAATCTTTTAAGTCCTCTGCTTGCTCTGCATCTCTGCCAAAGAGATGCAGTGATGGCTGTTAAATAACTTTGCTCTTGTTACAGCAAAGTAAGAGCAAGTGCTGGATAAATACCCTTGATCTCATCTGGGTTGCCCGCATTTATTTCACAATGGAGACAACCCAGAAGATCTGACAATAGCAAATTCAAATAGCATCTGTTGAGATGATAGAATATTATACAATCATTAAAAACTAATTTCTGGGCTGGGCATGGTGGCGTACGCTTGTAAGAGGCAGCCTAGGAAGCCACGGTCAGGGCCAGGAACTCAAATCATGATTTGAGTTCCACCGGGGCCACGTAGTGAGACCTAGTCCCAAAAAACAGCTGGGCGTGGTGGCGTGTGCCTGTAATCCCAGCTACCTGGGAAGCAGAGGCTGGGGAGTGCCTGAGTCTGTGGTTCACGGAGTGCCCGGGCAACGTGGGCCTGTGGTTCCATGGGCAAAAATAGCAAGACCTAGTCTCAAAAACAAAACAAAACAAACAAAAACCCGAATTTCTAGAAATTCGGGTCAACTGGTAAAATGTTCAATAACTAGGTTAAAAAAAAATATAGAGACAGTGTGAGTTCTGTATAATCAGACCTATGTTGGGCTGCCAGATTAGTTAAGAATAACAGGTCGGGAGGAAAAAAAAAAAAGAATAACAGGCCAGGCATGGTGGCTCATGCCTGTAAGCAGCAGTCTAGGAAGCTGCGGCAGGGACCAGGGATGGCAGCTCCTGTCCTGCTCGGGACAACTAGCAAGACCTAGTCCCAAATAATAGCTGGGCATGGTGGTACACGCCTGTAATCCCAGCTACCTGGGAAACTGAGGCTGGGGATCGCTTGAGTCCGTGGTACCCCGGGCAACGTGAGCCTGCGGTTCCATGGGCAAAAATAGCAAGACCTAGTCTCAAAAAAAAAAAAAAAAGTCACACACAAAGTCAGGCAGCAAAAGCCAAAACACCTTTCAGACCTGTACTTTCTTTGTACATTCATACCCGTGACCTAGTGTGCCTAGTGTGCTGGAGCCCAGATGTCCGCGTAGATGGGTAGGAACCAGAAGGAACAGGATTCTAAAGTGGTTTTGGCTTGTTGTGTGGGGAGACGTGGCCCCGGGGATTGTGTGGTCCAAAGTTTCTGAACAAATGGAACACGTGCTTGGTGAGAGCTCTCTGAGATGTAGAGATGAACTTAGGAAAACGTGAGGCCACAGACACAGAGAGAACGGGAAGATAGCTGCAGTGAGCCAGAGAATAAGGAACTAGTTCTTCAGAAGTAAATATTGAGGACCAGGGGTATCACAGTTAAAATAAACCATCCAGTTATACTTTTCTCCAGGGTTGGTTTTAGAAAAACAATTTTATGGGAAACATTGCAGCTGGCAGAGTTATTCTTGGAGGCAACCTAAATATTTACTTTCTGTAACCTTTGTCCTGTTTGTAATCTAGTTTAGCTAAGCCTTTAGACTGGAGGCAAGATAGCAGCACTTAAGCTTTGACATCGTTACCTAAATATGATGAAAAATTGAAGCACCAGCTAACCGAAATTGACCTTTTCTAAAGAGCAGGCCAAAAACTGGTCATGTTTTATCTTACAGAAAAGTGTTTTTATCTGATCATTTCATTTTAAGTACTATATATATATATATATATATATATATATATATATATATATATATATATATATATATATATATTCCAAACAAGAGGGAGGTTATTTTAAAATTCCACAGAATCACTTATTGATCCCTTTAAATAATATGAGTAAATACATAACTTATATTTCTGGGTGTTATTGGGCTATAAAATCATTTTTTAGAAAACACCTAAAATGAGAGCTGGGCATGGTGGCACATGTCTTTAAGTGCAAGCCTATGGAGCACGGCTGGGACTGGGAATTGCTTGAGTTCGCGGGTTCAAGACCTGCCCAGGCAACATAGTGAGACCTAGTCCTAAATAATAGCAGGGCATTGGTAGCGCACGCCTGTAATCCTAGCTACCTGGGAAGCTGAGGCTGGGGATTGCTTGAATCTGTGGTATCCCGGGCAATGTGAGCCTACGGTTCCCCAGGCAAAAATAGTGAGACCTAGTCTCCAAAAAAAAAAAAAAAAAAACAAAGCCGGGCACGGTGGCTCATGCCTGTAAGCTTCAGCCTATGAATCCGCTGGGGCTAGGGATAGTGGTTCAAGTCCTCCCTGGGGCCTGTAGCGAGACCTAGTTCCAAAAAAATAGCTGGGCGTGGTGGCGCACGCCTATAATCCCAGCTCCCTGGGAAGCTGAGGCTGGGGATTGCTTGAGTCCATGGTACCCCGGGCAACGAGAGCCTGCGGTTCCATGGCCAAAATAGCAAGATCTAGTCTCAAAAAGAAAAGAAAACACCTAAAACATAATCTATTCAAAAACCATATTTATGTGTAGATAGTATATACATGAGTTACTATCAAATGAAATATTAAATTTTAAAAATGGGGCCGGGCACGGTGGCTCGTGCCTTTAAGCTTCAGCCTGTGAAGTGGCTGGGGCCAGGGATCACGGTTCAAGTCCTGCCTGGGGCCCGTAGCGAGACCTAGTTCCAAAAAAAATAGCTGGGCGTGGTGGCACGCACCTGTAATCCCAGCTACCTGGGAAGCTGAGGCTGGGGATTGCTTGAGTCCGTGGTACCCTGGACAACGAGAGTCTGTGGTTCCATGGGCAAAAATAGCGAGACCTAGTCTCAAAAAAAAAAATAATAATAATAATAATTAATAAATAAATAAATTTTAAAAATGTTGTGATAATATTTAGTACATTACAATTTCAGAGAAAGGTGGTAAGGGGATTTAGCAGAAGCAGGAAAGGACAGAGGGCAAATATTTTCTTAATAAATCTTTACCTGGACAATATGGAAAATGATTTGTGAATGTTTTTCTGTCTATTTAAAAGCCCAAGCTTTGTTATTTGGCCAGACTGAAAAGCTTGCCTAATATGACTGGCTGGGATGGTGCATATTGGAGAGCTTGGCTCACCAGTTCAAAAGACCTCCTGGAGGGGTGTTACTTCCTTTCCTACATAAGTTTTAAAATCGATCCCCAAAGGTGAGGATGAGGCATCACTACACACAGTAGCTCTGGAGACAGACCCAGATGAATTGGAAGTCCTGGCTTAGTTGTTCTTTATTCTTAAATTGAGAGGGCGGAGAAGATAAGGGTCTATGGTTCCATTTGTGACTCTCCATTTCTACAGCCACCAACCTGCCATCATCCTCTTTCCATGAAATCTCTTTTATTTCCCAGTGACTCCTAGAAGCAGATTTTACTATCTCTCTTGGCTGTCTACCATGCGATGCCCCTTTCCAGGAAACCTTCGTTGATCCTCTGGAAATACACAGCTTCCCCCGGGCAATACGGCCAGCCCTGGTCCAGATGCCCTGTAAATGAAGTGATGCAATAAAGTAAGTCACAGGACCTTTTCTGGTTTCACAATACAGATAGAAGTCAAGGTCACACTCTGCTCTTGTCTATGAAGAGTGCGGTCACATGGTGTCTAAAGTTTCAGCCTGCAGATCTTACTTCAGCCTGACACAGAAACCCAAAATGAGCATCTGCTGTAAGAACAGCTGCACCCACAGATTTGCTCCACCCAGGTCTGCCACAAAACTTTGGTTTGTAGGCCAGGCTCGGTGGCTCGTGCCTGTAAGCTTCAGCCTATGAAGCGGCCGGGGCTAGGGATTGTGATTTGAGTCCTACCTGGGGTCCATAGCAAGACCTAGTTCCAAAAAAATAACTGGGTGTGGTGGCACAGGCCTGTAATCCCAGCTAGCTGGGAAGCTGAGGCTGGGGATTGCTTGAGTCTGTAGTACCACAGGCAACGAGAGCCTGCGGCTCCTCAGGCAAAAAT
Source organism: Uropsilus gracilis (assembly GCA_004024945.1). Classification (NCBI taxonomy): domain Eukaryota; kingdom Metazoa; phylum Chordata; class Mammalia; order Eulipotyphla; family Talpidae; genus Uropsilus; species Uropsilus gracilis. The sequence continues at coordinate 8,065 of PVHY01010998.1, read as the reverse complement.
AGTGAGACCTAGTCTCAAAAACAAAACAAAACAAAACAAAACAAAAAATCTTCGGTTTGTAAAACCCACAGCATCTGGGAAATGCAAAACAGTGAAGTGCAGTAACCTGAGCTAGACCTGTACTGAAAAAGGGGGTTGCAGGAGACCCAGGGAGACCAATTGCTCCCTTAAATTAAAAAACAGGGGTGAGAGAGGATCTCTTGTTCTTCCCGAAGCTTGCTTCTGAAATTGGGTCAAAAGGGGCAGAAGCTGCCAACCAACATGCTATATTTATTTATTTATTTATAAAAAAAAATTTTTTTTTGAGACTAGGTCTCACTGTTTTTGTCCATGGAACTGCAGGCTCACGTTGCCCAGGGTACCATGGACTCAAGCAAGCCCCAGCCTCAGGTTCCCAGGTAGCTGGGATTACAGGTGCAGGCCACCATGCCCAGCTATTTTTTGGGATTAGGTCTCACTGTGTTGCCCAGGGCGGGACTCGATCTCCAGACCCCACTGTGACTCCATAAGCTCTTGCTTAATGGCACTCGCCACAGTGCCTGGCAACATGCTACATTTAAAATGTGACTTTTTTTTTAAACTAGATTTGTATCACCCATGCACACAGCAGCTGCCAAAGTTACAAAGCAATGTAAACAACAGGATTTTATTAATAAGGTAAATTAGGAAAACTGAAAGCTTTTAATGCCACAAGTGGCAGTTATCTCACACCAGTCACCATTTTTAGTCTTAAAGGCTTTAAAGACACATGTTTAAGTTGGTGCCCTTTGCTCCTCCAAACCTAAGACAGGCACTCTGTAACTTTTAGGTTTCTCCAGTGTCTTCTTAGCTTCCTCTTTAGTGTTTTGAGCTGCTCTGCTTCTCTAAGGCTCTTCAAATTTTTTTTTTACAATTGCTGATGCACAATTCAACTTTCCAAATCTGCTGCCTTGATGTGGCTCCATGCACTCTTTTACCAGGCCTGCCTTATGGAGGCATCTGGCCAAATCCACAAGGCCTGCCCACAGCACCCCCAGGGCTGCTATTCTGGCATTTGACTCCACACTGGCTACATCTCTACCAGCCACTTTCCCACTGTGACTCTATGCCACCTTCAGCTCATTCTTCCAGGGGGCTTCCCCTGGCCAGGCCACATGGGCCTGTTCTCTCAGTCTACCATTCTCATCGCACTTTTTTTTTCTAGCCCTTTTTCTAGTCCTTTTTCTTTGCCCTTGACTCTTCCCAGCTTCCCATTCTCTTGCAGGGGGTCTTTCTCTTAGACTCTGCCCATCAGGGTATTTTGGCACCAATACAATTTTTAACTGTGTCACTACCCTGTATCACTCCCAGGCTTGGAATATCCATCCAGAAAAAAAATGCTTGCAGTTAGGAAGGCCTGGTCAAGGAGTCGCACAACCTGAGGAAAAGATTTGTGCAGAAAAGCAGCTTTCTCTGAGTGCCTGGGAGGCACCTGTAATCCCAGCTACCTGGGAGGTTGAGGCTGGGGATTGCTTGAGTCCGGGGGTTCGAGACTACCCTGGGCAACATAGCAAGATCTAGCCTCTAAAAATAGATAGATAGATAGATAGATAGATAGATAGATAGATAGATAGATAGATAGATAGATAGATAGATAGATAGACAAACCCAAAACTGAAAAATTAATAACCAAAAAAAGAATAATAAAACCAAAAAGGAAAAAAAAGAAAAACAGCTTTCTGCATCTCTCTCAGAACCCTGTGTGCTCTCTTTCTCTTCACAGCATCCAATTCATCACCAGTTTTACACCCTAAATACCTCCCAAAAGCCTTGCCTCCAAGTGCTTTCCACTCATTTACCCCACAAAGCTACTGCTGCCTGCTCATGATGGACCATGCTCTGCAGGCTGCTGGGAGCAAAGCAGTGAAACACAGTCCACTCCCCAGGGAAACCAGAACCAAGCAACAAATACGGTCCATGCCCTACGGCACCTGTCATTTCTCCCTCCTAACTCTCCATCCTCTCCTGTGTAAGATGAAGGCATGAAGGGCTGGAACAATTACTTAGCAAATCCCTGTTACAGAGTTTCTGTGAGGAACTAGAATTCTCTAAGGTATTCATCATCATCCAAAAGTTATTGATTCCCTAATGTCATGCTTGTCCTCAGGGGAAACTGGTGAACAGGAAACAAAAACTCTCTGTGGCCCAGCAGCTTATCCTATAGTGAAGGAGCAAACAGTAAATAAGGAAAAATTCACAACTATGTAGCCAGGAGAATAGGTGGAGGACTCCTTAAATCTACTAGGTCAGGGAGGATCCTTTGTGTCTGTTTTCTGTAAGTTGATATTCTGTGTTTTTTTTTTTTTTTTTTTTTTTTTTTTTTTTTTTTTTTTTTTTTTTTTAGACTAGGTCTCGCTATTTTGCCTAGGGAACCACAGGCTCACATTGCCCAGGGTACCACGTACTCAAGCGATCCCCAGCCTCAGCCTCCCAGGTAGCTGGATTACAGGTGCACGCCACCACGCCCAGCTATTTTTTGAGACTAGGTCTCACTATGTTGCCCCATGTGGGTCTTGAACCCGCAGACTCAAGAAATTCCTAGTCCCTGCCTCACTCCATAGACTGCAATTAAAGGCGCATGCCACCTGCCTGGTGGATCCTCTATGTTCTACTTCTGTCCATTTGCCCTGAGAGATCAAGAGCAAACTCCTTAGGTGGGTCAGACTCATTTTCAGGAGGACAGGAAAGAGGAAGCTGGGGCATTCTTTTTTAGGATACTGTAATGAAGTACCACAAACTGGGTGGCTCACAACAAATGCTTAATGTCTCGCAGCTGTGGAGGCCAGAGGTCTGCGATCAAGACGTCTGCAGAGCCCAGCTCCCTCTGAACCTGGAGGGAAGAATCTTGTTCTGCTTCTTCCAGCTTCGTGTGCTTTGCCGCAATCCTTGCCACTGTTTAGCCGCAGCTGCAGCACAGCCATCTCTGAAGTGCCTGACCTGTGTCTCTTCTCTCCTTGAGGACATCAGTCCTACTAGATGAAGCGTCCCTTCTCCATATGACTTCTTTTTAACTTATTATACCTCAAGGACCCTCTTTCAAAACACTGACACATTCAGAGACCCTAAGAGCTAATATTCCCTATGTTGCCATGAAGATATTTTACATGTTCAAAGTTTTGAATTTATTAATCTTCTTTGAGTTTTAATTCCACTTAGGTGCTCCCTACTATTTGACGAGTAAAAACAGAGCCACTGAGACCACAAGTGGCCAGTTACCTGACCCTAGTTACTGGTCACTGTTTTGGTTTTTTTTTGAGACTAGGTCTCGCTATTTTTGCCCGTGGAGCTGCAGGCTCTCGTTGCCCGGGGTACCAACAGACTCAAGCAATCCCAGCCTCAGCTTCCCAGCTAGCTGGGATTACAGGCGTGTGCCCCATGCCCAGCTATTTTTTTGGAACTAGGTCTCGCTACGGGCCCCAGGCGGGACTTGAAACGCGATCCCTAGCCCCGGCCGCTTCATAGGCTGAAGCTTATAAGCACGAGCCACCGTGCCCGGCCACTGGTCAGTGTTTTAATGTCCTGAATGAAAAACGTCCAAGATGGAAAGAAAAACGTTCAAGATGAGTCATCCCGCTACTCCAGACCTGGAAAAGTTCCCCCCAAAAAGGTCACACTTGTAAAGCGTTGTCTTCTTATCCTAAATACCTGGAACACGTATCCTGAACAAAAGGACCATGATGGCACCATCCTCATCAGTTTTCACCTCCCCCATCTCTAGGAGGCCTCCACAGATTCCATTTTCAGCAGTGTTCACTTCTCCCCGCCTCTGAGAGGCCTGTTACTTTGACTTAAAAGATCGGTATGGTGGGGGGGGGGGGGGGGGAGCAGGGAGGGCAGGAATCACTGATGCCTTTCTTCTCTCCCCCATGGGTGGACAAATCCTGGGGTGGCAATCTCTGGGATGGCCACAGCAGGAACAATTCTGTTACTCCTTATATCCCTTATCAAGGAATCTCCACCACCACCACCACCACCATCACCATCATCACTACCACCATCACCATCATTACCATCACCACCACCATCATCACTGCCACCATCGTCACCACCACCTTCACTACCATCACCATCATCTCTACCACCACCACATCATCACAATATCACCACCACCACCACCACCACCACCATCACTACCATCACCATCATCTCTACCACCATGATCACCACCACCAGCACCAGCCTCATCACCCTCATCACCACCATCACCACCACCAACACCACCAATTCTTTCTTGCCCTCAGGGCATATCTCAACTGGGACTATTTCTTTTCTTCTGGGGAGAGGGACAGGGGTGCCACCTGTCACAGTTTTTGGCTTTAACCTTGCCTTATAGAACCAGTTACAGTATCAAATGAAATGCCAAAATATAGATGCACACAAGAGAGATTAAGATGTTTCGTGGAGGCCAGGCATGGTGGCTTGTGCCTGTAAGCTTCAGACTATGAAGCGGCTGGGGCTAGGGATCGTGATTCGAGTCCCGCTCGGGGCAACACAGTGAGACCTAGTCCAAAAAAATAGCTGGGTGTGGTGGCGTGCGCTTGTAATCCCAGCAACCTGGGAAACTGAGGCTGGGTATTGCTTGAGTCCATGCTATCCTGGGCAACGTGAGCCTGTGGTTCCATGGGCAAAATTAGCAAGACCTAGTCTCCAAAAAAAAAAGATGTTTCATGGGTGATATGGTGGTGGAAAAAACCTTGGGATAGACAATGATGTGAAAAATATACATATATGTATATATACACATGCATAATAAATAAATAAATAAATAAATAAATAAATAAATAAATGTAAAAAAAATAAATAAACGCAATGACCAAAAATAAACAGATAAGTAGCTAGCACCTCAGCACTTCTCCCCAAAAAATATATATAAATGCAGGATATTATTACTGTGCTTTTCCTTATAAACAAATTGAGATAGATACGTTGCTGGATACATAAAGCATTTTATTTACTTGAGAACAGAAGAATTTAAGCTTGCCCACATGATTTTATATTGTAAAGCAATTCCTTCTTTAAATTTTTTAATTCACCCAGTCACTTAGTCACTCTTAACCTGGATTCCATGTCATCAGTTCCATAAATAGCACAAATTCATCAAGCACATAAACATGATGAATTACCCTGCAAACATACTTCTAAGAAATTATAAAAAATGCAAGTTAGTAGAATCCTGTCAGAACGTCCAACACAGATCTTAAACACTAATTCCTTGACAATTATGATATAAAAATCATTATTCCAACTAAGCAACACAAAAATGCTTGTGGTTAACCCAGCTAAACATATAACTGATAATGAAACTAAGGTAATAATAATTGACATATGAAAAACTAACCCAACCTAATACCTAAAGACCAACGAGAGTCAACATTGATAATGGAGGTTACAAAGTCTTCTAGCTAGAAAACAGGAATTCCAAGCATCTGGGTATTTGCATAGGGGGGGTTTAGCAAAGGTGCAGCCTCTCCCTCTCGGCACAAAACAGAATCCATTCCTATAGACTTAAGCACCTTTACTTTGGTTTAGGAACAGTTAAGAACAGTCGCCCTCAACTATTTCTGTTGAAATTGTTTTTAGTAGTCCTTAGTGTTAAGTAAACATTTACTAGAAAACAACAACTGTATTTTGTGTATAGGAGCTAGCTGGGGTTAGTGGCCAGTGTTTAGGAAGTGTACTTGGAGAAAAACTAACCTTGAGAGAGGTGTAGAGTGGGGGAGGGTGGGGGAGGGGAAAGTAGTGGAGGAAGTAGAGGGTTGGTGATAAAATGAAAATGAACTAGATTTTCCTAGTAAAAGTAGAACTCTGTAGGGTCAAAAGTTGGAAAGAGTACACAAGCTAGTCAGGATTGCGAATTATGAAGTACACTGATGTTAGGAAGCGTAGTACTCCTTAGAATTCAAAGAAGTTTGGAAAGCATTTTTGGTCCTTTAGGAATTTTCCACTAGGCTGAGGATGGTGGTGGTGGGGTATATATTTATACTTAAATAATAATACAAGAGATACTATAATACTGTTATCAGGTGAAAAAGCAGGCAAAACAGGGTGGTTAATCAAATTACAAAGGGGAGCAGTTGGCCTTATCAAGCCAGCCACACACCAGATTCCTCCCAGCCCACACATGCAGTAGTAGCAAGACCACATAAACCTTAAAGAGACAAAAACAAATTTATTATTAAAAGGGCAAAACAAACAAAAGTCACTGGAGGTAAAAAGGGACCCTTTGGTAATCTCACCCACCAGTCCAGTCTCTAGTCCAAAGACTGGCAACAAAATGGCAACTGACACAACTTCAAACCTGATGAAGAAGTCAAGATGGCACCGTCACTCCTTCCAAAGCTGGAGTTTCTTCCTTTTTTTCTTTTTCTTTTCTTTTTTTCTTTTTTTTGAGACTAGGTCTCGCTGTTTTTGCTCAGGGAACCGCAGGCTTACGTTGCCTGGGGTACCATGGACTCAAGCGATTCCCAGCCTCAGTTTCCCAGGTAGCTGGGATTACAGGTGCATGCCACCACGCCCAGCTATTTTTGGGGACTAGGTCTTGCTACATGCCCCCAGCAGGACTCAGACAGCAATCCCTGGTCCTGGCCGTGGCTTCCTAGGCCACCTACAGGCATGTGCCACCATGTCCGGCCCCCAAAGCTGGAGTTTCAAATTCAATGAGGAAACCAGGATGGTGTCATTCATTCTCTAAAAGCACAGTTCCAGCATTCTTTCAGCTCCAACTCCCAAGTGGCCCCTAAACCAGCAATACTCACTCCATACAGCAGCAGCAAGCACTTCAGACGTCTCAGGTTGAAAACAGCAACACAGCAAATTCTCTTCAGGTCTCCAGACAATTTCCAAGCTTTCTAAGTTAAAGGCTTTCCAAGTCTCTAAGTTAAACCAAGTTCCCAACCACCAGATTTCCAAGTCAGCTCACACAAGTTACAAGTCTCTCAACAACGTGATTTCCCGGGCTCCAAGCAACCCAGGCTAAGGCCTGGGCCCTGCCTGCTCCCATACCTGGAAGCTGGCAGCTTCTGCTACTCCTCTGCTCTCTCTGTTCTCCCCTTCTTTCTCCTCTCCACTTGTTTATCCCAGTCTCCTCCCTAATTTCCTAATACTAATCCCATCAGAAGGTTTGGTTTCCCTTCTCCAAGTCTCCACCCACCAGGACACAATGGTTGCCAATCTAATGCAAATGCTGGGAGCTGCAACTCCCCCCATTCACCACAGCCCCCCTATCACTGCCACATTTATATAGTCCTTATCCTGTTTTAAGTACTTTTTCTTGGCTTATCTCAAGGTTGGAGGACCCAAAAGTACGAGAAATACTGAAGAGGCAATTTTTGGATGGAGAGGTAAGGTTGGAGTTGAGCTATGAACTGGGTTTATGAGAGAAAGTCAAATGGACTAACCTGGAATTAAGTCCCAAAGAAGGCAGACCCATATGGAAGAGGGAGCAACAAGCTAAACGTTCAGTAACTTAGAATTCAGACTCCTTGGGGACTTTTGGGGGTCAGAAAAGTGCCCCGTTTGGGAAGGATGGTACAGTAACCATCACAGTCATCAGGCTGGAGCCACACTCTCCTCCAATCCACAATCATCAGGGGTTTTGTTTGATACCAGTTTTGTTTGTTCAACTTCCTTGAAAAAGCACCCTATCCTGCCCACACAACAAAATCTAAATTTCTAGCATGGACACGGTTTTCCTATCTACTTTGCACCTCACCTCAGTGGTGTAAAGATGGGGTCGTGTTTCCGTTTCAAGGAAGTAGTCTTTCATGTATGCATTACTTCTTGAATGACCCTTTTCCCTAGCTGGGCTTCTTAAAATATCCGAATGCATTCATCATTCTGTTCAACCATGAAGTTACAAGGGTGTACACAACATCAAAATCATATGACTTACAGGCAAAATGAAGGTGATATCATATTGAGTATACTCTTTTACATAATAGTTATGGTGGCTCGTCCCTGTAAGCTTCAGCCTATGAAGCAGCAGGGGTGAGGGATTGCAGTTCGAGTCCTGCCTGGGGCCCGTAGGGAGACCTAGTTGCAAAAAAAA